>PVKA01035922.1:0-22244 GCA_004027165.1 Ctenomys sociabilis
ATTCTATGAGAAGCAAGATTTGCACTAATAGTGGTTGGACAAGATATTAAGTTGGCTTCTAGTACTATGGAAAACACTAGGGAGATAATAAGGCAGAAAGTATTAATTATTGAATCTGTGATATAATTCAGCTATAAAAATAAGATAAGTATATAGCTACACTCTCTTCATTCACTGATTAGCGACATCTGCTGTAATAATGCCTGTAAGTATAATATCATGTATGCACCTTGTACGACACCAAAACATTATGAAAACAGTTTGCAATGTATTAATTTATTGAATCTGTCCTGTTAATTTGTCTTGAAACTATCTCATTGCTATTTGTTCTTCAATAAAAATAAAAAAAACCAATCATCACATAATAATTGGTATTTCTACCCACAACACAGCGGGTTTAGCTAGATGCTGTTGCCTGCTTGGTTGTACCAGTCAAAACTGAGTCTCCTCCAGGTATACAGGACCAAAGAAGGGGGTTCTCGCCAAGTAGGGCCTTTTCTTACGACAACTAGAAGGGCCTGGAGTGAATGGAGGGGCAAACAGCCTCTCCCTCCGTGACTCCACCGAACACCTGTGTGGCCACGGTGCCAACTTGCCACTGAGCCACTTGTCCCTTGGGTGTCAACTTGCCTCAGCAGCTCCACATGCCTTCACCTGTAAGACGTGGCTTTGGCTGTAGGCTGAAAGCCTGACACTACTCCCAACTTGACCCGTAGCATATAATTCGCTTCCTGTATAATTTCTCAGAGGTGGGCGCTCCCTCGCTGTCACGCTGCGTAGGGTGGGAGTGTTTGTGCTTGGCGTCGACTTCAGTGCCAGACACTGAAAACACCTGACAGCCCAGTCGCCTTTGGGCTTCTGCTTCTCAACCTCCCTTGGAGCCTTCCTTTCTTCTCTGCTTTGCCTGCTGCAGTCTGGTCCCGTTGAGAGCTTCATGTAAGCTAAATGTCGGATTGAAGAATAGGATTCCATTAAAAGATTATTGTCTGCCTCCACCCTCAGGCCTGGAGATGGAGTCTGTCTTTATTTAATTTGGTTCAGGGGCACTTTCAAAATAAAGATGGGAGGGGGAGCCAATTTATCACAGTGAGTGAGCTGGTCAGAGAAGCAGGTTTTGCTTGTGGCTTGCTGCAGACCTTGACAAAGTGGCAGGCGGTCAGCAGGGCTGACGTCTACCTGTGCTGAATGCATCACCTGGGCCCGAGTTCAGCAGCACCTGGCTGGAGCAAGCCGACTGTCGGAAAGTCATGCCGGAGGAGCAGGAGGTAAATTAGCAGGTAATTACCTACCCCACACAAGAGTTTCTGTAAGGAATCCTTTAAGCAGGCTACCCAGGTTGAGTTTAAATAAAATTCTGTTTTTTACCCCCTAAGGGAGTGGCTAGGGCCTAATAAGATGATCATGTTTCCACCAGATGCAGTGCTACGATGAGTTCCTCTTACAAACTACCCGTCCCTAAGGATTACCCTCTGTTGGGCATGTCCTAAAAATGGAATCAGACACTAGGCGGCCTTCTGCTTACAACTCTGTTCACTAAGCATGACATTTTCAAGGTCCATTTGTGTGTCAGAACTTTGTCCCTTTACCGGCTGAAGAATAATATTCCATGGTGTGGCTATAGCGAGTGTTGAGTCATGAGCTCATTGGTTGATTGACATTTGGATCCGTCTGCACTTTTTGACCATCGTGAGTAATACCACTGTGAACGTTTTTGTATGGACTTCTGGATGTGGAAATAGATGATTTCATTTCTTTTGGATACATACCTAGGAGCAGGATCAGTGAGTCACAGGGTGACCTTGGTTTTTAAACTTTTGAGACCATTTTCCATAGCAACAACACCACTGGACGTCCCCACGAGCAATACCAGAAGCACTTCTCCTTTCTCTTTCCGCTTTAGTCATCCTGCAGAGGGGCATCTTTCTGTGGGGCTGAGTTGCATCTCTCTGATTCACCCCTAGGACTTATACCAACTCTCTTGATCCCCGAGTCCCTGCTTTATCCTCAACACCAAAGGACAAAGAACACTGAGGCAGGAGAAGGAAGTCAACCTCTCCATCCTACTGTGTGTAAAGGCACAGGGACGGGTTGAAGTCCTTTATGTGCAATTCTGTGGAACATTGCGAGTGGGCAGCAGTGAATGTTTCAGATGATAAAGAGCACTCAGATCAAAATAGACCAAACAAGAACAGGGAGGGGAAGCTACCACAGAAATGTGAAACTGTCTGTCTGAGACACACTAATAAATACTAAATAAAACCTATGACAGTCCCCCTGACCCACGGGGGACACATTCTATGATCCTCCCTCACCATCGGATGGCTTAGATAATACCAGACCTTAGGTAACCTGTATTTCCTACTGCAGGAATATACCTATGATAAAGTTTATTTTATAAATTAGACACAGTAAGGAATGAATGACAATAACTAATAACAAACATGATTACGATAATCTACTGCAGTCAAAGTTATGAGAACGTGGTCTCTTTTGCTCAAAGCATCGTAGTGCTCTGGGCTGTTCCTACTTGGGACAATGCCGGACAGCATAAAGATGTGTGTGTTGAGATGAAGCAAGGTGGGTGACAGAGCATGGTGACATAGCATTAGGCCGCTGTACGAGGTCCCTCAAGCACAGCACTGTGATCTGGTGACAGCAGATCTGTAAAGCAAGGCACTGGTCAGGGAACTAACGGGTGGGTAACGTATACTGCATGGATTCACTCCACAAAGGGGTGCTGTACAAGAAAGAGCAGGATGATGTGAGATTTCTTTATGGTGCTTATTTGGCATGCAATTTAAAAGTAATGAATTATTATTGTTATTTTTTTTTTTAAATTTTATTTCAGGGCTGTCAAGATAGCTCAGTGGACTAAGGGCCTGCTTAGGCAAGGGCAGGGACTGGGGCTCAATCCAGGGCACTACGGGGTGCACAAGCCCTGCCCTCCCACATGCTCTGAGCCTGCCACCGAGGCCAGGCATGGTGGCACACAGCTGTAATCCCAGCTCTGGGGAGGCTGAAAGCAGGATAATAGAAGTCCGAGCTGGGTAGTGAGACCCTGTACCAAATACATAAAAAAATAAATAAATAAATTTTATTTTAAAGAATTAAAAAAACCCATAAAAACAATACAGAATTTCAAAATAAAATGATAGGAAATAAACAATGGTTATTATAGTGTATACTGTTATCTTCAAAGTAGTTGCTCAGGTGGCCAGATATAGGCATGAAAAATTGATCAAACAATATAAGCATTAGGGCAAGCCAGATAGCTCAGTGGATTAAAGTACCTGCTTAAGCAGATGCAGGGACAGGGGTTCAATACCCACCGTGCTGTGCCAGCCCTGCCTTCGGAGGCACTCTGAGATGATGGCTGAGACTGGGCATGGTGGTGCTGTAATCCCAGCACTTGGGAGGCTGAAAACAGGAGAATCGCTGGGCGTCCCATCTATGTAGCGAGACCCTGTACACCCTGTACTGAATGCACAAATATATGTATATATATGTTATATATTATTATAAATATATATAAACATTAACTCTTCCTTTCAATGAATAGAAATTACTAGTACAATTATTTAGCTATTCTTTTCCTTTTTCTTTTTCCCTTCTTTTTCTCCTTTCCCCCACCCCAACTGTTCTTTCCTTTGGACCAGTTTCTTTCTCTTTCACAATATCTATTGTACCATTTGATCTCCTTTAGTCTTCCAGTTTCTTACACTAGGGAGACAATATGATATTCACGCATGCAAGTCTGATTTATTTCACCTATGAGTATGGTCTCTAGTTGCATCACTTACCTATAAAAGCTTTGCATTTATCTTTCTTTGTAGCTGAGTAATGCTTCAATGTAGAACATCTTTTTTTAATCCGTTTCTCAGTTGCTGGGCATTTTTCAGATGGCAGCTGATGACCCATGACCGAACCCAGGGAAGGCAAAAGGGGAGGTCAGGAGGGACTGCGGCAGCACCCAGGAGGTGCGAGGCTCCCCCAGGGTGCAGTGTAACGCAGCAGCGATTCCCAAGAGCTTCTGCCCACCATTGTCTCTCCCCAGACTTCCTTGGAAGGCTCCTGGATACAGACAACCATATCTCTGCTGGAGTTGGGGCTGAACCCATGGGGATCCTGGGCCCCAAACCAGCAAGAAAATCTCTGCTCGGGTGGCTATTGCATGTCACAGACTCAGTGCAATCCCTCACAGTGGAGCAGGTGCCCAAGTTGTCAACCCTTGACTCTGTGGGCTGGGATGCAGTAGACTGTTGACCCACGCCTGTTGGATTCATCTGTCTAGCTATCTGTCCATGCAACAAATATGCACTGCACATCTACTTGGGACAGGCACTTGTGTAGGCCAGGGTTACAGCAGCTGAGGAAAGCACCCAATGATTCTGTGCCCCAGGGAGGCTTTCAGATTAGTGAATAGATTAACAAAGTATAAACTTGTGTTGGAGACAGTGAATGTGAAGTGAGCCTGTTTTATATGCTGTGTAAAGCAAGCCATAGTCTTCATGAATAGTGGTAACATTGATATGTACCCATCACTGATTAATATAATATAATATAATGCAATATAATATAATCCCATTTGATACTTATCGAGCTTATTAGCTGGAAGTAATTATCATCATTTCCTTTTTACAGGGAGATTAAATAATCTGCCCAGGATCACACAGCTTGTAGGTGGGAAGCTGGCATCTGCTTGCATAAGTGCCTGGCCTCTCTGCTCCAGTGTGGCCCCTCTGTGGGCAGGAACCAGGTATGAACTTGGCACGAGTCAGCTTTTGGCGCTCTGAAGACGTGCTGTCTCAGTATTTTTTTCATTAGGTCCACTCTATTGGTGTTGGGCTGGGACATTCGGCTTGGCCACAGGCCAGGCAGAACATCAGAAGAGTCTAGAAGAGTCTCTAAGACCCACTCTGAGTGCCCCACTGTGCTGTCCTTACCCTGATGGCTTGGGGGCTCAGCCTTTGAGACTGGCCCACCCACTGTGCGTTCCTTCTTCCAGGGGCTGGGGGCTTGGGGACCTGCACATATGGCTGCAAGGTGCCGCGGCCTCAGGCTGTGGCTGGGGCTCTAGAGCCAGGAGCCTGTCCTGAGCTCAGAGAAACTTCTTGAGCAGTCCTGGGCAGCCCCATGCAAGACAGGTTTAGGGAGGAGGGGATCAGCGAGTGACTAGGGCTTGCTCATGCTTTCCCCAGACACTGGTGAGCTGAGAATGTCCTTGGGTCCCTCCGGCAAACTTCTATTTCCACCTCTGGCTCAAGCATTTAAAGGGAGGCTCCTGGCCGGGCATGGTGGCGCATGCTTGTAATCCCAGCACTCGGGAGGATGAGGCAGGAGGATTGTTGTGAGTTTGAGACCAGCCTGAGCTACAAAGTGAGCTTAAGGCCAGCCTGAACTGCATAGTGAGACCCTGCCTCAAAAAGACAAAAAAAAAAAAAAATAAAAAATAAAAATAAAAATAAAAAATAAATAAATAAATAAAGGGAGGCTCCTGGAGGAGCTCTGAAGGCTCAGGAGACAGAAACCTCGCTAGAGTTTGGACACGATGTGCTCACAAGAGATTGTGGGCTGGAGCCAGGTGCTCGGGATGGCCAGTCTGAGATACTGGGATCTGTGGACAGATCTTTGGAGACAGGGCCTCATAGGAGGCCTCGCTGCTCCTGTAGTGCTCCCTTCCTAGTTTCAGATTTCAAGCTTGTTCTTTGGCCCTGGTAGTGCTAGGTGGCAAACACCCACACTGAACTTTCAGAATGGAGCCAGATAGGCTTCTTTTCTTTGAAAAGTTCCTTGGACTCAGGTATTTTGTTATAGTAACAGAAAGCAGACTAATGCACACACCACGGACCCTTGGGTGTCAAAGTGCCTAGGCCTCGAGCACTTTTTGCCAAGCAGCAAGCCAAAGGAACCAGTGTGAATTGCTCACTGCTACACCTAACCAACTTCCCAGGCCAGTGTGCACCCCCAGCGTGACCCCAGGCCACATCCATTAGATGAAAAGCCTGAACGGGAGAGCAGATCTTATCTAGTCCAACTCTCATTGTACAGGCAGGGGAAACTGAACCCCAGGGAGGCAGAAGTGACTCGCTGAGCTATTATTTATAGATAACAAATATGACAGCAAGGGAACCAGGCCAGGACTCTGCTGTGCACTTTAGAAAACGGGTTGCTTTCCAGGGTATCAGGTGGCAAGAGACTACGGGATACCTCTCCTGAAGGGATCTAAGCACCGAGTCCCTGCCCTCCCCTGCTCCGAGCTCCAGGAACATCTGCTAGTTAGCAGCGGTGGAGAGACAGGGAGGGCTGCTTAACCTTTGCAGTTGGAAAGGCTCCCATGGGTGCAGGAGTAGAAAAGGGGGGATAGAGCAATAACAGTGAGGACTGTGGTTTATTGAGCATCTGTCTTCAAGAGTTTTGCCTATTTTATCTTAGGATAAATGCATGTAACCATCTCATGAAAATGCCCATCTTTACTTTCATCCACCCTGCTTTAGCTATCTTCATCTGTTGTTTTTACAGATCAATTTCAGAGCAAGTTTGTTTAGTCAAAAGAAATGAGGCTGATCCTTTAACTTGGATTAATTTGAGTGGGGAAACCCAACATTCTGATAGCACTACCATTTTCTGTTTAGGAATATGCATCTTGTAATTTATTCAAGCATTATAGTGGTTTCAATGTTATAAAACTTCCTCAGTAGAGGTTTAAAGGATTTTATTTTTTCATAGAGATTCTACACAGTTCTTGTGAAATTTATTCTTGGGTGCTTTAATCTTTTTTTTTTATTCTTATTAAAAATGGTATCTTTTCTTCCAGGACTCTATTCTCTGAATCAGCTGTTGTTTGTATAAGAAGCTATCAGACCCAATTTTCCTCTTGTTTCTAAATTTCTGAGTTGGTTTAGATATATAATCGAGTCATCTGCAAATCATATTACATTTCTTCCCCCTGTGTAATACATTTACCTCTTACTTCTCTCCTTATCTAATTGCCTGGGTTTGTGCCTCCAGAACAAGGCTCTGTGGTGATCCTGCTGGTGCCTTCCTGCTTGCCAGGGCCCTGTCAGGGTCCTTGGGCCTTGCTGGCTGTCAGCAAGCTCCCTCGGGGGAAGGCCGGGATGACTGCCCCTCTCCGGCCGCCCTCCCCACCCCGTCCTTCCCCAGCGCAGTCAGCCCTCCGTATCTTTGGTTCCTGCATCTGGGAAGTCCAACAACTGCAGATGGAAAATAAGCAAAAAGTTGCACGTGAACATGTACAGACTTTTAAGCGTTCCCTGTCCCTGAGACAGGACAGCCCAACCACTCTTCCTATCATATTAGATTCCAGGGGCAATCCAGAGTTGGAGCAAACAAGAGGATGTGAGAAGATTGTAGGCAGACATTATACCACTGTGTTGTGAGGAGCCTGAGCACTCTGGGATTTTGGTATCCATGGGAACCCATCCCCCAGGGGCATGAAGGTTGTGGCTGTATCTCCTCATGGCGCTGTCTTTGCACCACTTGATACATTCAGGGCTTGTCTTCTTCATTGGGGTGGAAGCTCTCGCAGGGAAAGGACGTGTCTCTTCATTCTTTGCAGTTTCCTTTCAGCCACTGTCACATGGGAAACACAACTTATATGTGCTGAATGAGACAGCACCCTGGTGGATGCCCTCCGAGTGCCCAGCAGGAAGCAAATTCTTCCTCTTGGAGCTGCCGGGCTTCCTGCTAACAAGCTTGTTGTTATAGAATCACTTACTTCACACTCTCATGGAAAACCCTGCAACTGTTTCCCTCTTCATCCTCATTTTATGCATACAGAAAAGGAGGCTCAGGGAGGTTAGGTGGCAGGCTCAAGAGGGCTCAGCTCCTAAGTGGCAGGGTGGCAGCCTCTCACAGTCTTCTGGTACCTTCCACTGGGTTCATCCTTTGCTGATAGAAACTCTGAAGAGTCTCCATTTTGGATAACGAAATATGACTTAAAAGCTGTGGCTGCTAGAGAAGGAGGGGTGAATGAGAGATGCTGTTGGCTTCACCCTGGCCCACCGAGGGTGGGTGTGTAGTGTCTGGGAGGGTGGGACCAGCTGGGAGGCTATGGGCCAAGGATCAGAAGCTGCAGCAGGCTGCCCCTTCTTCACCACTACTCAAGGCCCTTGGACGCCACTGACTCAGCTTTGGTGCACTCAGCTAAGGCAGCTGCCTTCCATTTCAGGTATAAAATCCCAACGCCCACAGTTTATGGACAAAGTGATACACCTTGGCTGACAGGGCGTGACAGGCTGGTGCCGTGCCTCAGCGCCACAGTGGAAGGTCAGACAGAGGAAGCTGCTCAATTAACCACGGCCTCCAGGGAGCAGTGCATGGGGGAAGAGGCCAAGAGAAAGGGTCTGGGAGCAGAGGCAGCCTCAGGGTCTGGCCCCTGTGACCTGCCCAGCACACCCAGAGGTGATTCACTGATCTCTTCGCCTCTCTTCAGCCTCCGACTGCCCAGCAGGAAGCAAATTCTTCAGGTGGACAGTGAAGATTAGCTCCCACGGGCGAACCTTGGCACACACCTATAGTCCCAGTGCTGGGGGCTGAAGGAGGAGGATTCCAAGCTTGAGTCCAGGTTGGGCTAATCAGTGAGACTGCCTCAGAATATGAAGCAAAATGTGGGTAGGGGTATAGCTCAGTGTAGAGCCCTTGAGTTCATTCCCTAGCACCACAAGAAAGAAAGAAAGAAAGAAAGAAAGAAAGAAAGAAAGAAAGAAAGAAAGAAAGAAAGAAAGAAAGAAAGAAAGAAAGAAAGAGAAGGAAGAAAGAAAGAGAAGGAAGAAAGAATGAGAAGGAAGACAGAGAGAAAGAAAAATGATTACCCACTACAGGGGCTCAGTCTGATCCCTTTGGTTGGTGAGAGACTCCTGGGTATGAAGCAGTCCTCTCTGCATACTCAGCTCTGTTCTGGTCACCTGGGGGTATCCCAAAAGCCAGAGCACGAGCACTCAGTCTGTGCCCTCATGAGCCCATGTTCTGGAGGCAAAGGGGTAGCTTAGCACCTACTGTGCGCAGCCCCAGTGTTGACTGCCACAAGCAGGAGCATCATTCGTTCACTCTGCACAGCAGGTCAGCTTTCATGAGCTCCTCAATGGAGTCTTAGAAAGGTGGAGGTCACAGGGTGGCCTGGTTACCAACACCAGAGCCAAGATTCCAGCCCTGGTTCACTAATCCCACAGTCCCACTGCTGTGCGTGGTCGAATGCAAATGGAAAGGAAGCCCAGAGAGGTGCTTGGCTGATTTCATCAGGGTGGAATCGGGAGGCTGCCTCAAGGTGAACAGGAGGAGGCTCTGGGGATGGCTCCTGGGAGGTCAAGAGAGAGGTCGAGACAGCAGGCTCCAGAGGCCAGGCAGAGAGGTAGGGCTGGCAGTAAGGGGAGAGGAGAGGGATTATACCAGTCTCTGCATGAAAGGGTGACATCTGAATCAGCAGCCCTGGAGGCCACACTCCCCTGAAAGGCTGACCTTGGCGAAATGATGATGCAGCGAGGTTCAGCTACTTGTCACCTGCCTCCGGGCTTGCAGACTGGATTCTGACCCATGCAGCTCTTCATTAAGCTTGAAGTCTACTCTCTCTGGGCCCCTTCTCTCCCCCACCTCAGCTAGCCTCCTGTAGCCTCTGCAGATATCTGTGCCATTTTGGAGTCTCAGAGACCCCAGTCTGCGGAGCCATCTGTGGGGACAGAGCCACTGATGCAGGCAGTCGGGCAGGAGGTCCTTCCTACCTTGGGTTGTGTTGGGAACACACTAATGTACGTGGGATCAGAAGATCCACAGAGATGCCCCTCGTGGCTTTCCCCATCCCTGGCCCTGGCACGAGGCCTGCCCATGTCACCGGCTCCCCTCTAAATGAGCAAAGTGGAGCAGCTGCCGCACATGGAGCCCTCTGTCACATGCCTCAAGGTCACTATCAGAGCGGAAGATCTTCAGGGGTTAGTACTTTCCAAAGGACTGGCCGCCTCGCCTCCCCAGCCCTGTTAGTAGCTCCCCACTAAAGCATGATCCAGTAGCCTGGTGACTATCACCCTGAAACCAAACCCACTCTCCAGCCTGCTCCTAATCCCTGAAAACCTGCTGCCCTCCCCCAGTGAGAGCTGACCCAGCACCGGCCCCCTGCGGCTAGATCCTAAAATGGCTTGGCTGGAAAGTCACGGCTCATGTTCAAGGGAGGCACAAACGGGGTTCAGTTGATGCCACCTGCCCTTAGCAACTGGGATCCTCTTCAATTCAGTGACAAAAGTGGTTTTCAAATAGGTACATCCTTGTAAACAAAAGGACCCCACTACGGATGATCAGGAGCTGGAAGAGTCCTGCCAACTTGGAAGACAGGGTCTTAAGTTATAAAATAAGAGGGGAGCCAGCTCCCCTCCAATTTTCTAAGGCCAATGATACCACTGATCCCTAACCCTAGCCTTTTTCTTACCCCTAACTCTTCAATGTACCCCAGTGAACAAGAGCAAGTTAGAACTGTGAAGATCAATATATCATGTGTCTGGCTGAGGTGTCCCCCCCACACACACCCTTGCCTCTCTCTTTGTCCATCAATTTTCCTTTATGCTTAGGAGAAATCAAGGCCCCATGAGGCCACACTGGCGCAGTGAGTCTCCTTCAAGAGCACCGTGTTCTCGGGACCAGGACCCGGCCCTGAGCTTGACCTTCAGAACTACTTAGGCTAACTTTTGTTATCACCTTACACTGTGCTTCAGAACTGAAAACAGAGCCTCGTTCTGTCACTGGAATAGTTTATACGATAGGCAAGATCACTCTCTAGGTCCCCATTGCTTTGCCAATTTTGCTCTTCTCCTCTGTATCCTTGTTCCGGGTCTTTCTCTCCACCTCACCCTGTCTCTTTCTCTCTCTTCCTTTGTCTCCTACTTCCATTTCTCATTTATTAGAGCTCTTTCTCTTTTTTTCTCTCTCCTTCCTCCTCCTCCTGCTTCTCCTCTTCCTTATCTTTCTCTGCCTCCTGTCTCACTGTCTGTCCCTCTTTCTCCATCTCCTATCCCATTTCTTTCTCTCTTCTTAGGACAGCCCCACCCCACCCCTCCAACCAAGCTGCTTGGTGGTTTCTTTTGCCCAAGTTCTCCTCCTAGGGTCCCAGGAGCATTCCCCAGGAGACTGGACCTTCCTTTCTTTCTGTCCCTTCTTTGGCTCTTTGTTTCATGGGCAGTGATCCCTTCTCCCTAACAAAATTGTGATCCACACAAGGGCACCTATTCTTCTGTTACCCCCTTGTTATCCACACACAGGCCCTCAGGAAATACCCAACGCATGGAAGAGAATTTTGGTTTCCTCTTTTGAAGGCTAATTTCCAGTTGTTTAAAAATATAAAGGAACAGAAGCAGAAGAAATGTAATCAAGAAGCATTTAGATATTTTTCACAAGATGTTCTAAGAGGGGCTGCTTCTGTGTCTGCATGCAGGCTTGCCCCCAAAGGTACACATAAGCTACTGAGGACTGAAAGCAAAATTAGGCTCATTAAGATGTTTGCTGACCACCTGCATAGGACTGAGTCTACACTGCCCTTAAATCGTCTAATTTGAGAGGGCTTTTGCTGTGTGCGTCTTAACAAGCTTGCAGTAATGACAGGGAGCTGGGGCTGGAATGCCTAATGAGCTGTGGCTGGAGCAGCGAGGCTGCTGAGGCGATAGCATCTTGCAGACTGCAATTAGCACGCGGCCCCTGTTTGGTCCTATCCGAGCTGTATCTTCTTGCTGACAAGTGATTCCCCAAAATAATCATTTGTCTTTCATCATCTCCGTGCAAGGACTCATTGTGAGGCGCTCCTGCCTTGAAAGGCTACTGGGAACAATTTGGGGACAATTACATGGGCACTGATGACTGCTGGGCATAATTACCTGCCCTTGAGCCATGGAGAATGAGATAGAAGGGTGGTTGTATGTGTGTGTGTGTGTGTGTGTGTGTGTGTGTGTGTGTGTGTGCGCACATGTGTGCATGCATGTGTGTGATGCTAGGGATCGAACCCAGGGCCTTGTGCATGGAAGGCAAGAGCTGTACCACTGAGCCACATCCTTAGCTCCGAGCATTGCCAATGAAACTTTGACTGTGTTCCCTGACAATATCTTCCCAGAGCCTCAGCTGCATTGTTCCATCCACAGTTCTAACACGTCACCCTCAAGCAGAAGGACTAAGTGCTCTTCAGGAATACTTGAGAGGGCTTAGATCACTTCTTTCTTAAAGATACTAGTTATGATTGACTGTGATAGAAACTAGAAACCATAGATGATGTCTTTATGAGGACAACTGTCATTGCTACCGCCACCACCATAATCTCTGCCGTCACCTTGGTCATTCTCTTCATCAAAATTGCTGCCATCTGGGGGCTTTTACTCTACTACATGTCAAGGTCTAACAGACACTCCGTAAGGTAGGTCTGTAAGACTGTAGTCTCATTTTACAGATAAAAATACTGAGCCACAGACCTGTCCCAGCTCACACAAAGCACTAGATAGCAGAGGTGAGATTTCAGCTGGAATGTATGCCCAACCTCAGGGTCCCAGCTGCCATGCTTCTGTCTATCCTTGCCTTCCAAATGCTGGATGAAGTTTCTGTAAGGGCTGAATAAGATGCTAGTGAGAAAGTCTGTTATGTACGGTAACGTCTGAGCCATCTCCAGAGCCACTGTGGTGGTTGGTAGGTAGCACTGGGGGTCTATCAGATACCATGCCTACAGCCATGTGAGTGAGAATTGTCCACGGGATGGTAGTTAATCAGATCCCCCCCAAGCTGGCATGTCTGTGCAGAGTGTGGGTAAAAGGAGAGAAGAGATGTGAACAGTTCTAGGAACAGGAACATTCTGGTGAAGGGCAAGCGGTGGCTCAGCCTTTAACTGAGTCGACAGAACTGGTGGTGGAAACACCCCAGTCTTTCCCCTTAGCCTCCCAAATAAGAATCTAGTCCAAATCACAAAAGTGCTAGTTTGCAAATGCAGTTCCCCAACAAGCTCCTTAGCCTCTCTGCCAACCAGGTTGTCAACTCATCTAGCCATTCCAGAGCCTCTATAGCTTCTAGGGAACAGGAGGTGCAAAAGTCCTAAGGTGGCCTCAGCATAGTGGAGGATTCCAGTGTGAGAGGTGGCCTGGGGTCAGACACCCAGCAGGGTTTGTTCTGTTTCTGGAACCTTCCTCTCTCAGCTTCATCTCTGCATCTAGGTCTGTGCCGGGTTCTCTGCCTCCACTTCTCTGTCATTCTGACCCTGGGGTGGCAAATGTAAAGGCTTTGTCCCATTGCCACTGTGAGAGCGCTGGAGTCAGGAACTGCGCCTCATGCTGCAGGGCTCAGGTGGAGGCTGCCCAGCATCCTAAGTGTCCACCTAGTAAGGCAGCCAGGGCCCCGCTGGGCTTGGAAGCTGAGCTCCACTTCCATGTTGGAGGTCCTGATGGCCACCTTAGAAATTAATTGAAGTTCTGTTGGGCAATTTTCCTCCAGGGCAACTCTCCATCTCTCCTGTGGCTTTTGAATTTGTCTTGGAAAAGGACCAAACAGGAATGAAGTTTGACCAAAAGTAGGTGGAATTGACTCATAAGAGCCAACTCGGGCCATCAGAACCATCCAAAAAAGAAGAGAAGGCTGCTGGGGGAGGGAACTTGGCCAGGGTCAGTGAAGATGGAGCTCGCTGGGGAGAGCATGCAGCCACAGCCTTGACGGGGCAGCAGTGGCTCTGCACAACCATATATATCCTTTGGCTGAGAAGGAGCAGAGCTGAACTGGAACTTCATCTGTACATGGTGATATTGAATGCTTTCAGCCTCAGAGCTGGACCACCTGGATCATTCCTTTCACACGGAAACCACCAGGGCTTCTCATATAAGCAGGAGCTGTTTGTACTAACCAGTGTCTTGAGATTGCCTTGTGGCCCTGAGTCCACTAAACTGGAAGATGCACAGAGCCAGAGATTGACATTCTGTTCAGTGTTATCATGGTGGCTTAAGAAGGGATGCCAGTGGTCAAAAACCTTGCTCAAAGACACCATCTCCATTCATTCTTGAGTTGCTGCTGGGTTTAAGAGAGAAGGTGCTGGTGTGGTGTCTGCTCTTAGGAAGTTTTTAGGAGTAAAGAAGGATTCAGTGAGTAAGAATGATGGATGAGGGTTTGCCAGTGCAAAATAATGATAGAATACTTGGGAAATTAAACTGCTGAGCTGCAGCAGCGAGTGCATCCTTGGATAATTTAGTTATGAAAAATGAATCACATCAGACCAAAGAAGTGCATATGCAGAGATATGTGCATTCTAATTGAGGTCAACACCAGGAATCTTCCATCTGGTTAGCTAGGTGAATAGGATAATAGGATCATCATGATTAATCACTATGGACTATGGGTCTTGGGAAGATTCTACCTTACAGTCTTGGGGTCTGTAGGGCTTCCAAGGAAGGGAACAAGCCATCCCTAATGTCTGTCCTGATCCCATTGCGTGTCATCCCTCTGCTCTATCCTGTGCTGTCACTCAGCTATCACAGGGAAACAGGTGAGACTTGGCCCCTGGAATGTGGAGTCAAAGTCTTCATATCCCAGCTGAACTCTCCACCTATGAGGAAGAAGGTCATTCACAGGGGAGGGCCTGTGAATCCACACTAACACTCATATTGGATAGATTTCCTGAGAGGTGAGCCTCAGACCTAAGTAGCTTACTTCCCAGGGAGTTGTCCATGGAGCCCTATTGAGCCCTGGGCCCCTTTGGCCCAGGGCGAAACCTGCCTAGCACTGGTGTCCATGTGGATCATCATTCTGGAATGAGACAAGAGGGACCATTTCTTTGAGCCTCTCACTTGAGGACTTGCTCATTTTTCCTGGTTTCCACTCAGTCTCAGATCCATGAACTCTGCCTACCCCCTCACCTGCTTCGTAGCTCTCTCTCTCAAGGGGAGGAGCCTCTTTCTCTTTGCCTCCCTCATTTCAGTCTGAAATGCTTCATGAGAAACCAAGTTTTGTGGAGGATGTTTGAGAAATGATCAGATGTTCAGGTCAGTGAAGGGGAGATACCAAGAGCAATCACTGTCTCTTCAGCCTACAGATGTGTGTGTGTGTGTGTGTGTGTGTGTGTGTGTGTGTCTGTGTCTGTGTCTGTGTCTGCTGAAGGCCAGTCAGACTCTGGGGGCCTAGCAGTAGAATTTAAGCCTGTGGGTGGTGGCCAGGGATGTAGCTCAGTGGGTACAGTGCCTGTATAGCATGGTTCAATCCCCATCACCACACACATGACTCGTGGGCTGGAACTGAAGGAGGACAGATTGCAGGTGAATATAAGTGGTTAGCAGCTCTAGGGTTGGGTGTTGAGTCCTTAGTCAAGTAGGGTCTTCTGGAAGAATCCAACATCAGAAGGTCTTGGTCCTCTTCATCACCATTTGTTGAGCATGTACTGAGCACCAGGCTTTCTGTGAGACACTTTAGGTGCTTTACCTCCATTGTTGTCTCTTTTTACCTTATTACCGCCTTCTCTCTCTTCCAGGTCATTCTTTCCATCCACCACCTCCTTGGCTTGTGATCTTCATGAGCCTTGGAGCTTGGAAAGAGGAATCCCTGAAAGCCTGGGAAATCTGAGGACTGGGCAGTGGAAGGGAGGAGATTCCCACAAAACCATAGAGCTTCAGAAATACTGTACTTTCCAAGTACAAACATAGGTCCACCTTTCTCCACCTGACAACTGAACTCACGCTTGGTTGGGGAAGTAGATCAGACATAACATTGGTTCCTGCCTCATTTTTCTGAGACCCTTGAGCCCTAGGGCATCAGCACTGCCTTTTCAGCATCCTCTGCCAGACCCACTGGGAATGCTGCCTATGGAAATTAGTCATGTATCAATTGATATAAAACATAGAGAGTTTGGTTTTCTCTTCCAAGAGAATTTTCTATACAAACCTGATCTCTCATCATACAATGAATGTTTTGTTCCCTTCTTACTAAACTAATGTTACAGTTTAGAGAGCAAGTGGGAGAGGCTTGGCAGAAGAACCATGCAATTCGAGCAAGTGATAGTGTAAATAAAAGTGGGTCTGGGAAGGGAGGTATTGCTAATGAGCAGTGAATCTCAGCTTAGGATGACAGAAACATTCTGGAAGTTGACAGTGTTGGTTTCCTGGTATTGTGAATATACTAAAGCCATTGAATAGTACACTTCAATATGGCAAAATGGTAAAAACAAAAGAAAGGGAGAGGAAACAGTGGCCAAGCATGAGATCTGGAGCCACACAGAGCATTGGCTCTGCACAAGAAACAACAAAAACATAGCCGGGTGTGGTGGCGCATGCCTGTAATCCTAGCACCCGGGAGGCTGAGGCAGGAGGATTGCTGTGAGTTCGAGACCAGCCTGAGCTACAAAGTGAGCTTAAGGCCAGCCTGAACTGCATAGTGAGACCCTGTCTCAAAAAGACAAAAAAAAAAAAAAAAAAAGGGAGGAAAACAATTCAAGTGATTGCTTCTTCTTGTACAGTGCTTGGAAGAAGACAAATAAAACGCATAAAGTAGGGCTGGGGAGATGGCTCAGAGGAATAAGTGCTTCCCCGACAAGCGCAAGGGCCTGAGTTCAATCCCTGGTTCTGCAAAATAAATAAACAAATAAATAAATAAATAAATAAATAAATAAAAAATTAAAAACAAAACAAAAAAACGCATAATGCCAAGGGGCAAAAATCAGCAATGCAACAGAATCCAAAAGCTTACTCCTGAGAGAATTCCCTCTCAGGGTGTGCCTCCACTTGTACAAAAGAACAGTGGACAGGAGTCTTTACTATAGCAGTGTGAGGAGCAATAAGAGACTGGGAACTGGAAAAAATCCAAGTGTCTACCCAAGGGGCTAATTGAATAAAATATAAAACTACAGTGTAAAATACACTGCCTCTCTCTGTGTGTGTGTGCGTGTGTGTGTGTGTGTGTGTGTGTGTGTGTGTGTGTGAACTTTCTACATACTACTATTTAATGGGCTCCAGGGACATTTGCCTATTGCTACAATTTACAAAGCAAAATTAACAAAGGGCAGAAAAGTGTACAGAGAATGCTACATTTGTGGAGAACAGGGGGAAAAGCTAATGTGTGTGTTTGTAGAAAGAGCCATCAGAGGACACCTAACAAGCTAAAGAGAGTAATTCAAGGAGGTGCAGCACGGAGGAGGAGAGAGTGGATAGAGAAGAAGATGGTGGCAGGACTCTAACGGTACACTTATGTATTGTTTTGATTTTAACCCTGTGCATACAGTCAGCTTTCCTTTAAAAAAATGGCTATTACACCCCTTTGGAAGACCTACAATAATGTACAGCCATAAGGAATTAATGAGAAAATAGCAAGAGTCATGCTCCGCCTACCAGGAGGGGACATATTATAGGACATACCATTGGGAAGCTGTGTCTCCACAATGTCCAACACCACTGAGTGCAAAACCAAGACACGGCAAGGTCACTAAGGGACGCAGTCCCATGGGACCACTGGTTATCTATGATCTGACCTTGGCCAAGATGTCATTATTTGTCATGTGACTGTGCTCTTGGATACCATTTTTAAATGATGTCAGATGCTATGCTAAGTGCTTTGTACATATTCTCTTCTTGATTCTTACCCAACCTTACAGGCATCGATGACATCATCATAGGTGGGGGAAGTGGCAATCAGTAGTTAAATTAAACTGTTTCATGCTGCCCTTCTAGAAGGTCTGGAAGTGGGATTTGAACCCAGCTCCATCTGTGTGCAGACCCATGTCCCTTAGCTTGGCTATATGCTTTATGCATTGTGCATAAAACAGACAAAATCTCTTGTAGCAGATTTCTTACATGGGAGCTTTGTTTGTTTTGAACCTGGTCAGTGCTCCTCAGACAGAACACTGCCATTTTCCAAGGAAGTCCACCCCCTTTCAAAGTCTTCTCTGTGCCCTTCTTGGAAAAGCTGGTCACCTTGACCCTACCGGGCTGCTTCCGGCCACATGGTCATTCTGCCTTCAGGAGGTATTTTTGGTCATAATTTTCCTGCAATATCTGGATAACTGGATGATTAGGTACAACACTTGCGGTTCTCTTGGCCTTCCTGAAATACCCATCTAGGATCATGCTGGCTCCACTGTCTTGGACACAGCCCAGAAGATTTTTATGGAACACATATAAAGTTGGTTAACAATTTAGGAATAAATTGGCTACAACGGCAACACGCATGCAGATGCACAACAAAACCTCTTCCTGTGCTTAGCTGACCTCAGAGTCATGCACTCCAGCTGGCGACTAGGGCAGGTAATTGCATGGTCTTGCAGGCAGCTCAATGGTCAAATAAAGATTTGGTCATAAAAATAATGAAATCACAGGATATTTAAAAATAGAGACCAGATGTAGAGCTGCAGACTCCTTCTTTCTTTGATGTCAGAGAAGGGACCCTCACATTGAGAATAAGTGGAGAAGCAGGAGTGCTTGTCTCTGGGAATCAAGCTTCCAAGACAGAATGTTCCAGGGCATAAGCCTGCTGTAGGTGGAATTTCTGGAAGGCAGATGCATTTTCCAGAGCATCCCCTGGAGGAGGAAGTGTGCATCTTACAAGGTCCAGTTGTGTTCATACAAAGGAGGCTGAGCCACCTTTTGCCCAGCACCAAGCTTGACCACATGTCTCCACCATGATGGCTCCCATGTTTTTAAAGCTAATGGTGTGCTGCACCTAGAGTGCAGCTGCTGACCTGTGTGTACTTCCTGGGAAGACTGAGTGATGAGATGTCTTGCGGAAACTGAAGGTTGGTTTGTTTCAGGATAAATGGCCTTCCTGTGTCCTGTTTTGCCTTATCTCAACTGATTTCCTACTGCTAGCCTAGGGTGTTTGGGTGCACCATTTGGGATAGGAAGAAGAAAAACGTGTTTGCCTGTTTGTACCCTAAGCGGCATGCAAGCTATCCTGGAATGGCATCTTCTCTGGAGCCTTCTCGCTCTTCTGCTGAGGATCTGGGCTCTAAGTTACAGATGAGTCTTCTTGGCTAAATTGAGTCTTCTCTCAGGGAGTCTAGACCTCTCCCTGGGAAGGTTTCTTGCTGGACAGCTGGATTTTCCTCCCTGTGATGAATGTGCTGGAAATCAGAGATGCTTCCCACAAGGGTCACTGTCATAGGAAAAGCCGACTGCTCTCCCCCCGGCCTTCACACTCAACAAGAGCTGTTATTTCACCTCTGGTCACTGAGATGCATGTGATTTCCCCCCATGCACCAACCAGATTCCTGACACCAGGGAGTTGTTCTATAGTTCACTTCAATTCTGACATGATTCACCTAGAGCTAGAGCCCAATCCTGCAGGTTACAGACTCACCTCAAGATTGCCACTGCTTCAGCCAGCAACTGGTAGTTCCAGGTTGTGTGCTGTGCTTCTGACTGGGTGCCTAGAAATCATAGTTACCTGCCAGCTCCTCCACAGGGTGGATGCTTCGCTAGACCACTCACAGAACTCATGGAAACACTTCATGAGTGCCCATTTCTTGTGAAAGATACAGCAGGTATGATAAAAGCCAGGTGGAAGAGATGCCTATGGGAAAAGGGTCAGGCACTGCCTCACCTTCCACCACTCTCCAGGAAGCTCTCCATGCTCAGCAACACACAAGACCCCCAAACCACCTGCCTCATTGCTTAGGCATGGTTGATGAGGCTGCTGGCCTTTGACAATGAACCCAGCTGTGAGCTCCCCTTTCCTCCCTGGAGGTATGAGGGTACAGCCAAAAGTCCCAGGCCTTTAATCATGTGTTTGGTTCCCTTGGAAACCAGCTCCTATTCTGAGGCTTTTCAGGAGCCCCTACCTACTGGTCATCCACTAATACACAGAACTGCTTTGCTTTGCTTTGGGGATTCCAAGGGTTTTGGAAATGCATGCTGAGAAATGTATGAAGGCAATATGTATTTCTTATTATAAATCACGATAGTACCTGCTATGGTGGGAAGAGGTGAATCTGGGACATAGATCTCTCTGACCTGGCAGTCTACCTGAGCATCTCCATGAGACTTTGTGTCAGCAGCATGGACACACTGGCTTCCTTGTACATCTCAGGCCGGCTGCAGTCATGGGCTATGGGTGAGATCCCTGGAGGTTTGTACCAGCCTCTGCTGAACACAGTGCTTCCTCTTCCTTATAGCAACTTCAGCAAACCCCTCAGCGAGACACAGATCTTTATGATTGTGGGTTGTTTATCTTGCTCGTAACATTCCCAGCCTACTTTCCTGCCAAGTTCCCCAAGGAATTTGCTCTGAAATTCCTAGCATGAGGAAGTGACTGTCAAGACACAGTTACAACTGGGGCTCGCTGCTTCCTAAGGCAGTGCTTCCGGATTGCAGAGAAAATCTGCTAATCCTTGGTGAATGCATCTTGCACTAGTGTGGCACTGGGTGCCAGCTCCAAATTCTCCTTCCTGTGGGCTGACTGGGCAAACCACATGCTCACAGTACCCCAGGTGACCTGCCATCCCTTGGGATGGGCACACACATCAATCTGATGTGATTCCCAGGTTACTGCTATCAGTGAGCCCTATCCAACAAGCATGCTGATAGATGACTGTGGACCTAATTCCAAGGTCTTGCCGATGTTCTTTGCCTCTACAAGGGCAAACCCGCTGATAAGGCACAGCCCTGGCATCATTGCTCGAGGGAAATCAGATCATGATGGGTGTGGCCCGAAGACACAGGAAGCTCCGTTTTCCCACTGTGGGCACCCACTGCCCTATTCCCATGTAATCCTCCAGTGCAAGCTTTCTCAACAGTATTGCTGTGTTGGACCAGGTAATTCTTTGCTGTAACGGGTCTATTTGTGCACTGAGGGATGTTTAGCAGTGGCTCTGGCTTCTCCTTACCAGACACCAGTAGCAACACCACTCTTCATAATAAGATGTAGCAGTGGGAAATTATTTTCAGGTGTCCTTGGTGGGGCATTAGAAGTGGAATGGGAAAACCATCCTGATCGAGAAGCACTGCTCCAGCAATCCCCCACCTGCTTGGAGTCCATTCTTTCCCTCAACAGTCTGCTGGGCTTTTGCTCATGTTCCTACCACCACGGCTGTTTCTCTTATTCTCTGGTTCTTTGTGGAACAGCTCCTTGGTTCTTTCTCCTGAGGCTTTCTGTCCCAGAAAACTTCCCTTACTTTTCTCCTCCTGCACAGTGTTCCCTGTGCCGTGCTGGTCCCTAACACTGACGATGTTGGTAGGAACTGCAGCTTAGGCATCTGTCTTGACCCCCCCATGGGATCCATGGCAGGGTCTTGTTCTGATCAGTATCCCTGAAACCCAGCGGTAGCCAGCACCTAGCAGGCACTGAGCTGGTGTTTCTTACCCACTCCTGAATGGGATGGGTGTATCCAAGGACAGATGGGGTGTTTCACCTGGGCCACTTAGGAAGGTCTCACATGAACCCACGTGAAGGGATCCTTTGGTCTTACTGTGAATGGTTCTCCCAGGGCGACACAGTGTCAGGAATGAGAGAGATAGACAAGAAGATAAAAACCCAGGCTAGGCGGTCACTGGTCTACCTGATGGGCAAGACCAACTCCATGCACAACAAAAGGATCCTTGATTTATTCTTTTGCAAAGTTTATAGCAGATGACACAAAATTGCCTAGCCACTAATAGATGGCCTGAACCAGACAGGTTGTCTACCTCAGGACCGAGGTAGCTTGTTTGCTTTAGGCACTGAGACCCAGTCCCACCTATACACATTGGACCAATTTCCTAGCTTCCAGTGGCTCCTAACACTCACTCCAGTCTTTATGAGTTGATTAAATAGCCTGCCAGTGTCATCTCTTGGGGGCATTAAGTCCTGTGTGCTCTACACTTAGTGAAGCAGCCCTTAACTCCAGGGAAGCATGGATGTTCTTAGGGGACAGCAGAAATGACAACAATTTTGGGTATATGTGCAAGTTGGCACTGCATCAGAACTTCTACCAGTTTTACAAATGAGTCTGAGAGGTAAAAACTGTTAGGAACAATTGCTTTAGTTGAATCATCTAGAGATGCCATGGAAAGACCTACCAGCGGATTGGCTAGTTGAGAGGGAGGTACTGGATACAAAACGTTTGAGCACGGTTTAAGGGTGACTGCACAACACAGATGATCAGTTCAAAGAGGCTGTGCAGAGAAGGGCCAGTTACGACGCCAAGGTCACTGGGGTCATGGGCACGGGGTTGCATGACCTGTATGGTGCACTCAGATTCTTTGTCCGAAGAAGAAAAGTAATCAATTGTTTCTGTATACTACAGCAATTTTAACACCATTAACTAGTGGATGTCTTTT
>PVKA01035923.1:0-22242 GCA_004027165.1 Ctenomys sociabilis
TCACTACGTAGCTTAGGCTGGCCTCAATTCACGGCAGTTCTCCTATCTCACTCTCCAAAGTACCGGGGTCCCAGGCATGCAGCACCACACCTGGTTTTTTGTTTTGTGTGTTTTTGTCATTTTTATAAAGAAGACCTAAGAAGAAAATCCAATCAAAACATGCAGATTTCAAAACTGAGGGGGTGCATCTTACTTGAGTTGTTGTACAAGTACAGTTAAGTTCAGCAAAAGTTTATTTTCTGTCAACATGTAAAGTATAGATGGATGCTTTATGTGTTCTAGAATATACACAAAAGCATTTGTTGCAGTCATAAGAAAACCAAACTCTTCGCTAAAAGTGGTGGCACAGCTTGTAATCTTAGCACTCCAGAGGTGGAGGCAAGAGGATTGTTGTGACTTTGAGAATAGCTTGGGTTACACATGAGCTCAAGGCCAAGCTGAAATGAGTCCCTGTCTCAAAAAAAAAAAAAATCCCTTTAACTTAATTACTTTGAATTACAGGTCATTCTCTAAATTACCAAATACTGGGCCAGCCAGATAGTTCAGCAGATTAAAGTGCCTGCTGAGGCAGAGTGCAGCGGCTTAGGCTTGATCTCCAGCATGCTGTGCCGTGCCAGCCTTGCCCCCCAGGGTGTGCTGAGATGGCAGTTGAGACTGGGCACGGTAGCACATGCCTATAATCCCAGCACTTAGGAGGCTGAAAACGGAAAGATCACTGAGTCCAATCTGTGTACTGAGACCCTGTAGACCCTATACTAAAAAAAAAAAATTAAAAAAACAAATAAATTACCAAATACTGAGAAACCAATTATTTTTATATGTATCCACATATAAAAGTACTATTGCCATATGCTATTCTAAGTACTTTCTTGTGTAACTCTGATCCTCTCAGTAACTCTGAAATGATATTATCTTGATTGTTGTAGACAAAGAAACAGGTACAGAAAAATTGAGCAACTTACTCAGAGTCACACAGATAAATAGCAATAGAAAGAAAAGGCCTTTGCAGGGCTAGTCTGGACTACACAGGACACCTTGTCTCAAAAAAAAAAGAGGACTTCCAGAACTTACTTCAAAAGTGGCAGAGTAGAAAGAAATAGAGTAAAAGTACCATGTGCCAGATGCTACTGTAAGCACTTTGTTGTGATAACTCACTAATCCTCTCAGTAACTCTGAAATGGTATTATCTTCATTGTTGTAGACAAACAGGTACAGAAAAATTGAGCAACTTAAGAGTCACACAGTTAAATAGCAGTACAAAGAAGAGACTTAAAACTCCAGAATAAGCATTCCTCTGTACCAGACTCCCTCTAACTACAGTGAGCTATGATCAGATCTGACTGGTTTAGAAGTTACTTTACATTCTGAAATTAAGTGAGATCTGTTTTGATCTTACATTTTTTGACAGTGGCAAAATCACCACTTAAGTATGAGGGCACATATGTGATCCCAGTGCTCAGAAGACTGAGAGAAGATCAAGAGTTTGTGACTGGCTTGAACAACATAGTGAGACTACATCTGAAAAAAAAAAATGAAACTAGATCTTATTCAGTCACATTTCCTCTTGTGGCTTACTGAAATGATGATAGCATGGATCACTGTAGACATTGTTAATTACTTGACCTGATCTTTTGGTAAAGCTGTGTTAAGAGAAGAACAGTGAATATGTTTATATCTTGTCTGCTCTGTACACTTCTCCAAGCCAGAGCATGTGCATGCCTGATGGGCACTTTGCCACTATTACATCCCAGCCCCTGGGTGATGGTTTGGTTTGGTTCATTTGGTTGGGCTATTTTGATCTTCAGAATTTTATAAATACCTATTCTGCAAAACAGAATTTCTGTAGAATTGACAGCAAATTTAACATGACCTTTCTCCTGTTTTATAAATTGTATTCATTTATGTCTAGACTTAGAGCTGTATATATGTTTTTTGGAAAGAACTGGGGATTGAACTCAGGCTCTTATGCTTGCTGAGCAAGCACTTATTCTACTGAAATAATCTCCCCAGCCCCCAGTTTTTTTTTTTTTTTAATAAGGTCTCGCCATGTAATATAGGTTGGCCTTATCCTCAGCATCATGAATGCTGGGATTATAGGCCTACACCACCACACCTGACACGTACAGCTTTTGGAATGGCCTACTTATGATGGAATAGTACAGTGTTTGAATTTGTTGTGTCAAATTTTATATAAAAAGTCATTCTTTGTTAACATCATTTTTCTTCCCTTCATTTTTTCCACCTTTCTCCCTCTAGCTTTTGTGTCCTGGTTTTGATAACACTTAAATTTTGTTTTAAAATATGTAGGAATTAATACATTATTGAATACTGAGTGTGATTAAAAACACAGTGACAGTTTTAAGTAAAAGAAGTTATTACAATAAAGGACACATTGCTATTAATTCCCTTCAAAACCTTCCCCCCTTGTTTCTAACTGAAACCATCCTTCTTACAAGCACTTGCCAAATCAATTCTGGAGTCCTGTGAGCCTCCTTAGTTGTACTTTTGTGGCTGCCTCCATGTCCTGAATCAGTTCAAAATGTTTACCTTTCATAGCCATTTTGGGGCTGGGGAGATGGCTCAGTGCCGGGCAAATGAGAGACCTGAGTTCAATCCCTGCTTTCGCCAAAAAAACAAACATGAGTCATTTTGATTTTTGAGGAAGAGCCAGAAATGTAGACAGTGCCAAATCCCATGAGTAAGGTAGATGAAATTTTTATGAGGCCACCTGACCATTGGATGGCACTGAGCAGCAGCATTCACTCTGCTGTTTTTGATCATGCCTCACTAACACACAGAAGCCCTGCATGGTGACACACACCTATGATCCTAGCATTTAGGCTAAGGAAAAGGATTGCCATGGTTTGAAGGCCAGCCAGTCTAGGCTGCATATAGTGAGTGCAGGGCTCGTCTGGACTACACAGGACACCCTTTCTTAAAAAAACAAAAGGAAGAGGACTTCCAGAACTACTTCCAAAAGTGGCAAAAACGATGGGCTTGAAGCTGAGGGTGGGGTGAGGGCTATATTTTAAAAGAATTGATGGCACTATGTCTTTCACTGCAGTTTATAAAATTTCAACGTTCAATTTATATTTGAGGGGCTGGGGAGATGGCTCAGTGGAATAACAAGTGCCTGAGTTCAATCCCTGGTTCCGCCAAAAAAAGAAAATAAAAACCATGTTCTATAAACGTGAGGTAAATTTATATTTGATTACATTTTGTATATTTATAGATGAATATTTCTTCAGTTCTACAATAGCTGTATAATAGTTTTATTTGTTTTTAGGTAATCACAAGTGAAGAAGCTGAAAAACGGGGGCAGTTATATGACAACAAAGGAATCACATATCTCTTTGATCTGGACTATGAATCTGATGAATTCACAGTGGATGCAGCTCAATACGGAAATGTGTCTCACTTTGTGAATCATAGTGTAAGAAGAAATACTTAAGTTGTAGATAAGATAATTCAACTTAGTAGTTTTTAATGATTTTTTCCATACCAAAGAGTAATTATCTTTGAACTACAGACCGTTGTCAAGTATTTCAGTTTATAGGCCTTTTGTTAAGTCATTATATTATTGCTTCATTAGGAAGACCAATAGGCATGCTTACTAAATGTCATGAGTGTTTTGCAAGAATCCGTACATATGTTACTTCATTTAAATTTGGCAGTAACAGGGTTGGCCAGATAGCTCAGCATATTAAAATGCCTGCTTAGACAGATGCAGGGACCTGGGTCAATCCCTGGTGTGCAGTGTCAGCCCACCCCTGGGCATAGAGTCTGGGCGTGGTGGTGCATGTAATCCCAGCACTTGGAAGGCTGAAAACAGGAGGATCACTGTGAGTCTGATCTACCTAGTGAGACCCTATAGACCCTGTGCTAAAATACCCCCCCAAAAAAAATTGGCAGTAACTTTTCAAAGTAGGTAAAGTACCTTCATATTCCAGGGGAAAATAATAAGCGGAAGAGTCAGAAAGTAGAATGTGGTCTTTTTTTTTGGTGGAACTGGGAATTGAACTTGGGCCCTTGCACTTGCCAGGAAAGCTCTTATTCCACTGAACCATCTCCCTGGCCCCAACTCTGTCTTTTAATGTAACTAAATTTTAGAATGTATAGTAGTTTCCCCTTAATCCACATTTTTCCCTTTCCACACAGTTTCTTAACTATTGTCCAGAAATACTCAGTGGAAAATTCCAGGAAAATATGTAAGTTTTAAATGGCAAGGAATTCTCATTGTCCTTCTCCACCCTGATCATGAAATGAATTTTTTGTCCAGTATAGTCATGTTGAATATGCTACCTGCACACTTGTCATTAAGTAGCAGTTTCATTTAGCACATGAGTTATTGCAGTCACACAACTTGTGTTTAGGTAACCCTTATATTACTTCAGCACCACAAAGCACAAAAATCATGCTGTTTAAATATGGCAAAGAGAACAGAAACAGTGCTTCCTTTAAATGAAAAGGTAAAAGTGTATTTTGAAAGAGAAAATTTCTGACTTTTATTACAATTACATTATCATTGTGCAATTGTTACAATTATTCTATTAATTTTTAATTATTAAGCTTTTGCTGTGCCTAATTTGTAAACCAAATGTATCATAAGTGTGTATGTGTAGAACAAAACCTAATATATGTTGGGTTTAGAATGATAGCCTTAACTCCAGAATCTTTTTTTTTTTTTTTTTTTTTTTTTTGCAAGCTCAGGCTGCCTTAACAGCGGGTGTGGTATGGCATGTGGAGCTGGAGATCGAACCACTGTCCCACCAGCCTGACTGAGTTTGCCCAGGCAGGCACTTAAACAACTGAGCTAACTGTCAAGCCCCCCGACTCCAGAATCTTATACTTTGTGAAAACTATTTCCAGAAATAAGGGGTTTGGGGTGTACAGCTCAGTAGTAGAGTGCTTGCCTGGCACTTGTGAGGGGTATTGGTTCAGTTCTTAGCATTGCAAAAAAAAAAAGGTTAATGATTATTGGGTACCTAATAAGTGCCAGGTAGGTTAGGCTAGTGCAGTTAACAATACATATTGCCATCTTACAAATGTTATAGTCAGGAAAATGTTTCCAAGATATTAAGTGCTATCACTGCCTTTATAAAGCTTAAACTTCTAATGGGTTGCATACCAAAAATTTATGATTAACAGTGAAATATGAAAGAAATTCTGACTTCCCTGTTTCATGATTTTCTTAAATTTTTGCTTGAAAGACTTATTAATTATGAATTTGTGATAGTCATCCCTTAGCAATATCCCAGGAAATCGGTTCAGGACTTCCTGTAGGTACTCAGAATCCTTGCATCCACAAATCCCTTTATACAGTGGCATAGTGCAAGGTGTGGTGACACACACGTGTAATCCCAGCACTTGGGAGGCTGAGGCACCAACTTGGACTGTATAGTGACTTTAAAGCCAGCCTGAACTATACAGCGAAACCCTATCTCAAAAAGCCAAAATTAAAAAATAAGATGGCATTGTATTTATATGTAATCTACATATTCTGTCTTTACATCTTCTCTGGATTACTTATAATACCTAATGCAATGGGAAGTAGTTGTTACATTGTTTAGGAAACAATAAAAAAGAGTTCTTTATATGCTTAGTACAGAAGCACTCTGTCTCCTAAATACACAGATTGTTTGAAGAACACAGATTGATTATTTATTTATTGAGTTATTTATTTATTTTTGGTCTTTTTGAGGCAGGGTCTCACTGCAATTCAAGCTGGCTTTGAATTCACTTAGTAATCTACACTGATCTTTCTTCTGCCTCAGTGTCACCATGTCTGGATAGATTTTGATTTCTTAATGTGATTATTGAGTCTTTCTTTTTGCCTATTCTCTGAGTTCTCAAAATACTAAACAATTCTGAAAAGTTTAAGCAAGGAAACTACACACAATATAAGATTTGAGTTTCATTGAATTGATTTTTTAATATGATTATTCTAGTTGTTTATGCCTACCTGAAATAGTAGGGTTTGGTAGTTACATGATAGTTACAGGGTTTGTATTAAAATCCTCCAGGAAAAAGTTGAATGAGATGAACAAACTGACTTGTTGAAGTTGGGGAGTAGAAACTTACAGATTCATGTTATTGTTTTCTCTGCTTTTATATCTGTAATGTTTTTAAAAGTGTATGTCATAATGTACAACTTAATTTCCACTAAAATTTGAAAGAATACTCTGCGCACCAGTCCCGCCTTCAGGTACGCTGAGCTGGGGATGGAGTCCGGGCGTGGTGGCACGCGCCTGTAATCCCAGCCCTAGGGAGGCAGAAAGCAGGAGGATCACTATGAACGTGGGCTGCATGGTGAGACCCTGTCCAAAAAAACCAAAAAAACCCTAAAAAGAATACTCTGGAAAATTAAAGATTTTTTTATATGGTATGTAAAAGAGCTCATTCATGTCACTTATGTGGGCTCTGTTTCTTTTTAGTGTGACCCAAATCTTCAGGTGTTCAATGTTTTCATCGATAACCTCGATACTCGTCTTCCTCGAATAGCATTATTTTCCACAAGAACCATATATGCTGGAGAAGAACTAACTTTTGATTACCAAATGAAAGGTATAGTTTTCCAATATAATTTCATTGATGTTCATTTCAATATGAAGAATTACATCATAGTAGGAAAAGATTATGACCATCTGCACCAGACTGGTAAGAATTGAAGCTGTAAAGGTTTGTGATCTTACTTAATGTCACAAGCTCATTTTATAGCTAATACTAAAGCCTGTGTCTGCCTGACTTGTTCCAGGTCTTCCAGGTCATCTTGCCTCCTTTTTCAGGACTTCCATTTTGGAAGCTGATTTACTCTTAACAATTTTTCTCAATATTACACTAATTGTATTAAAGAAAATTGTGATAGAATGCTCAGCCTAGCACGTCTGAGACCCTAGGTCCTATCTCTAACACCACAAACACACGCTAATATTTTATTGAGATATATATTCACAAAACTGAAAATGATTTAAGTCACATGCAAACTTAGTCCATTCCTTCTTGAATCTACTTTTAAAAAGAACGTTTAATTCTGTTTGTGTTATTGTGACAGTATGAATGTTTTGCTTTTCTGAGAATGTCAGGTCCTTTCCATATTGATTGCTTTGCCCCACTTTATGTGTGCTGTGTGTGAAGAGAATGATTCTCTATTGGATTTTCCCAGTAAGCGTCATGTCATTGCTTTCAGAGTCCATTCTCATAAATATGGCCTGGCAATGTAAGTAGCATGTCTTAACCCACACTGTCCTTCAAGAAAGACATACTGCAATGAATTGTCTCTCAGTATTCATATTCATGTGTACATTCTTTGAGAGTTAACATACCTCAAATAATGTAAAACAAGCATCCTTGCTAGCTATTTTTAAAATATCAGAAAATTTAAAATTTGTTCTAAGTTGTCTTACCTCTTTCCTATTTCTCACTCTTCTCTTCAGGTTCTGGAGATACATCTTCAGACTCTGTTGACCACAGCCCTGCCAGAAAGAGGGTCAGAACTGTGTGCAGATGTGGGGCAGTGACCTGTAGAGGTTACCTCAACTGACTGTTAGAGAAACACAGCTGGTGATAATGGTAGTTTGGTTTTCCCTAATGTTAACACTTGTAAAAAGCATTGGACTCTATATACATTACTGTTGGGATTCTGAAAACACAGGATCACATAGGCTAATTTGAAACAGACTTGCTTGGTTAGATCCCAGGCAGGCACACACTTATTGTCCGAGCACATAGGTGTGCCCCTTCTGTGTTTGGAAAGTGTTAAACTGAAAAGGTAACAATTGCTGAGATGAAATGTTCATCTTGCTATATACTTTGACTTCAAAGACACAGTTAATTCAGTTTGGACAAATACAAGTTCTGATTTTGTTTCTGTATTGTCATTCCTATTAAAGCTCACTGTTTTCACTTTTGAGACAAATAGGTGATGCTGAATTTATACTCGATTTTCTTTTTCATTAAAACATCTTGATACAGAAATTGAAAGTTTAAAATATTTCAGCTTGATTTGTATTTTAAAAGAATCTAAACCATTATGAAAATTGTCTAAATCTGTAATTCCAGATTTTTTATTTTACAGAAGAAAAATCTCAACAAGGCTCTAAGAAGTCTAGAAGGGGTGGCCATTATGCTTTAAAAAGACAAGACAGCAGAGCTGGGAGGGCTCTGGAGTGACTGCTGCAGAAGCAAAGCACTCTGAGGGTGCACAGTGCCTGGATTAGCAGACCCATGTTGAGCACATCCAATCAAAACTGGCCCCAGCTCCCCAGGGAGTAGCCATACCAAGCAAGTAATGTCTTGCTCACTAATATAATCTCATTGCAAGTTGTTTGGTTGGGGTTTTTTTTTGTCTTTTTGAGACAGGGTCTCACTATGCAGTTCAAGCTGGCCTTTAAGCTCACTTTGTAGCTGAGGCTGGTCTCGAACTCACAACAATCCTCCTGCCTCAGCCTCGCAAGTGCTGGGATTACAGGCATGCGCCACCACGCCCAGCCCTTGCAAGAAGTTTTAAGGTTTTCTTCCCACCAACCTATTTTTATATTTCCTGCAGGTGCTTCTAAAAAAGTAATCTATATTTGAACTAATAACTTGTTTTATACATGAATTTCTGCATGTGATAAAGCTAATGTTGGCCAAAGTGTGTGTGTGAATCGAGACTATATTAGTTGGTCTACTATATAAAAACTAAAATGGAAATTTTTTCCACCTTTGTAGTAAAACCTCAATCAGGAAAACTGTCTCTGATGCTGGGAATTCTTATGGTGTCAAACATGTAAATGCAGGTTAGCCTTCATTGGCCCTAAGTTCTTCCTAAGCACACTGCTTTAGTTTTAGTGGCGTACATACAGTAAGGTTGGGTAAAACAGAACTAAATTGAATGCAGCATTTCAAATACCTTAATTCATAACCTGTTTTTTCAGGGAAGCTATACTTTATTCATTCATATTGCTGTATCGCTTTGCTCTTCTAAAATGTAAGATACATTATTTGCATGTTTTGGGCCTGTGTCTGCTAACCAAAAATTGCAGATGTGTCAAGAAAAAAATATATTTTCAATGGCATTTTTTGTGTTTTCTTTATGAAAAATGAATCATTGTGATAACACGTAAGAGTTACAGGTTGCCCACACATGGCCAAGCTTACTTGACTTTGCATTCTTACAGTTTGATGATACAATTTTTCAAAATCACTGTTTTATTATCTTGTAGACTGGTTTCTGTAAATCTGTAATTCTGCTTTGTCCTGAGAGGTTTCATGGTCTTTGAAATTTTAAATACATACTACTGTAACATTTCTTAAATAATGAAGCTTAACTTATACAGTAAAGTAATAGAAATTATTTAAAGGAAGCTACTGGGGACTTTAAACTATTTAGAAGTCAACATGAGTTTCTCTACCTGCATTTGCTAAAGAGAGCAGAATTTGTTCTTCTTCAAAGGTAACAATAACAGCAAGTTTAAAATGCAAATCTAGAGCCAGGGATATATCATACCACAGTGCCTACTTGGCACTCATCCTGAGTTCGATTCCTGGTACAAAAAAACACAAGCCTACTATACAAGTTGTGATGTCATCATTACCAAGGTCTATGTAGGATTCTGATACACAATTGTAACTGTCAAAATTTTCCTCATATATGCAAATTTTATTTTGGTTGAGACGGTCTCACTCCGTAGCCCAGGCTGGCCTCAAACTCAGTGATCCTCTTGCCTTAGCCTACTATGCAGAATTAAACTATACTTAACTTCTTTGAGCTCAATAGTTTCTCCTGAAGCAGAATAAATTGAATATGGCATTGGATGATGTTCCATTTGCCATCACTTAGCTTTGTTTGCTTTTGAGCATTTTGTCAAGATTTATAAAAGGCTGAAGATATTACTCTATTCTTGAGTATTGACAAGATTAGACAAATGTTTTTACATAATTGCTTTAAATTGTATTATCTTTTTTAGGGACCATTCATTTGAATATTAAAAGTAGTTTGACAGGATAGATCCTGTACAGAAATTTTTTGAACATTTTACTCACCAGGCACTGAAATGTGCCATAATAAGAGTCTGCCTAGAAATGGAATTTTAGAATTTGAAGCTCCTGTTTGTTGAGTATGGCTCATGTCCTTTATCTATACTTGTATACTTGCCATAAACCTCTAAGCCTGTGTTCTGTCCATAGAACAGGCTTAGGCTGGTTAGGGAATATTAACATACCCAAGATTATCCAGCTGTGCTAAGCTATAAACTACCTATTTTTCAAAGTGTTTCATCTTCAACTTCAGGGAGACTTTTAAAAATCAAGTTTATATTTAAACATTTACATTTTGATACTCTCTGTAAGGCAAACTAGCCACTGGGCTTATTATGTATCTTTGAATTTTGAAACACTTGTCTGATTTGACATAAAATCAAATCACCATAATTAATACAGCTCATTTTGTGCTGTTTTCAGCGGCATCCCAGCATTGTACTAAAGAGCATAGACTTTGAAGTCAAGTTCTTCTGTCTGAATCCTGGACTTGCCTCTTCTAGTTATATGAACTAATCTGTGTGCCTTAGTCTCCTGTCTACCTCAAAGGGGGGATTGTGAAGGTTGATCACACACACACACACACACACACACACACACACACACACATATATGATACAGGTAATTAGTAAAAAAAAGTTATTACTCTGTTCTAAACCCCTGCATTAAAATCTGATAACCACTACAAGAATGTTGAGTATATTCTTGTGTTCTATTCTTTGTCCTTGAAATCATTTACCCAGAATTGTGCCAGGTCCAAATATAAAAAATGAAAATGATTGTACAATTATAAAGGTTTGGGGCACATTCATCAGAAGATTTATATAGCATTTTTAAGAATACATATCTTGGGCCATAAGGTGTACTATTTTTTAAAAATTAAGTTTTGCCAGGTGTAGTACGCACCTATAATCCCAGTACTTGGGAGGCTGAAGCAGGAGGATTGCAAAGAGTTCAAGGCCAGCCTGAGCAAGACCCTATGGCCAAAATATAAACAATTAAGTCTTAAGTATTAGTGAATGTATACAAATGTATATACTACTAACAATATACCATGACTAATTCATTACCATAGTCCATTATAGAGTCCAGTATTTTTTGGTCTAATTACTGTCATGGTGATGGTGCATATCATTGTTTTAACTTGCAAATTGTGATTCCAACTTGTAAGATTCCACAGAAGCTTATTTTAAGTGATGCTTTTGCTTTTTTCTTGTAAAATGTCATCATACCAAAGTATTTACATACTTTATGAAATGTTATTAAATCTTCACAATCATTTGTGAACTTTAAAGATGTTGACTCACAGAACACACTGCACATGATACCTTAGCCAAGAAAATTCTTATGCGTTTTCTTTAATTTTACCATTGTATTCATACATGGTTCTTAAGTAACAAAGCTTTTGGGATGTGGTGCTATTTTTCCCTAAAGCCATCAGTTTATTGTACGTCCAAGTTTATTCTAATGTGTTTGTATGACAGTATGTCTGTGTTAGATGCTCTCATATACTTGAGATACATTCTGCTTGTTAGGTGATGTGTCCTATATCAATCAGATCCAGTTAGACTGTGTTCAGTTCCTCTATATTAAATGATTTTCTGTATACATACTAGTTCTTTTACTGTGAAAAGGGTGTTAAAACTCTTAGATTGTGTATTAGTTGTTTGCATTATTTTGAAGCTTTAAATGCATAGATATATAGGATTATCTTCTCAATGAACTGAACCTTTTATCATTAGGAAATGGTCTGATGTGAATATAGTCACTCCAGGTTTCTTCTAGTTTCTGCTTAAATATTGTATATTGTCCCCATCCTTTCACCTGTATATAGTATTTGAGTTCAAATTCTTGTGGACTGTGTAGCTGATTTTTTAACCCTGAGTAGTCTTTCTCTAGGTGTGTACTTAGACCATTTACATTTAGATATTTAGATTTAGTTCTGCTATACCATGTGCTGTTTTTGTTGTTATTTTCCATTTACCTCTGTGGCCTTCCTTTAGCTTTGGGGCTTTTTAGTCCAGAGTATTGGACTCATGTGCTTTGCACTGAACTGTATCCCTGCCCTTTTTGAGACAGGGTCTCATTAAGCTACCCAAGCAGGACTAGGACTTTCAATCCTCTTGGCCTCAGTTTGTCTGTGTTGGTTACAGGTGTAAGGAACTGTGCCGAGCCAATTTGAAAGCATTTTATTCCACTGTACCTGATCTTCTAAAATAGACTTAATTTCCTATAAAAGTTTTCATGGTGGCTCTAAGATAGGGCATTTTAATTCTTAAATATCCAAGAATGAGCTTTTTCTTTTTTTAATTATACTCTCACCTGTTGCTAGCCTTTCATATAAATATTGTAAATGCTCTTGTTTAGGTAGCTCAGCTTCTGGAGTTGAGGGAATTTCAAAATCAGAGGAGCTCTGTGAATCTGTGTGTGTGCTATGATTTGGCAACCTGTTTTCCTCAAGTATGTGTATCCCAACACTAGGAGCTATAGTTATGTCTTGTTCTCTGCTTTTCACATCACTGGGGGTATACTTTGGGGAAAGTACTTTTTGTTCCATCTGAGAGGCAGGGACACTGTCCTTGACTTCTGTTCTGTGGACACTTTTGTTCAAAAAGCCATTATCCCCATTTCTGTCTTGTGATGATAACAAAACAGTATCTGCCTGGCTATCCCAGCCTTGACTTCCTTGTTCTGTGATATGTGTTGACTGAGAAGAATTCTGGGAGGAGATATGGGTTGATTCTCCATCAGAGTCACTAAAAAGCTTGGGTGACTGAGATCCCCCAGGCTCTGTGGAGGAAGGAAAGCTTTCCAAACCCTCATCTGCAACAGTATCATTTCTATTAAAGAATACATCCCACTGGGGTACATCTACATCAGCCTTTTGCTGGGGAAGTGTTACAGGGTCCAGATCCTGCACTGAAGCTGAGATTTCTGACTCTTCCTCACTTTCACCGTTAGATTCTTCACAGTCTATGAAGTTGGCTAAAAGAGAGTTTTGCACACTTTGCACTTCACAGCATCCTGTGCTTTGTCTCAGTTTTTCAGGTGGGTTTTGTACTGCAGTCAACAAGACAACCTCGGGATGGAGAGTTAGCTGGTATGGCAGCTTGTGCCTTAAAGGTACTGGCAGCGGGTCGTCAAAAAGGTCATCTTCCTCCTCTGTGGGACAAACAACAAGTTTATTGGAAATGAAATCATTTTAATTTGTAGTGTTTACCTATACTTTTGATTCTTGGAATTGAAAATAATTAGAGGCCACCTTTTTTGGTTTGGGTTTTTTTTAGATAGGGTCTTGCCATGTAGTTCAAGCCTTGTACTCACTATGTACATAGCCTTAGACCTGTGGTGATCCTCATGCCTTTCTCCTCAGTGCTGTGATTATAGACATGCACCATGATACCAGGAAAGGAAGCCACTCTTAAAAGAGAAATTGGGGCTGGGGAGATAGCTTGGTGGCCTAAGCACAAGGACCCCGACTCAATCCCTGGTACCACATGCAATGCTGGCCTGAAACAGCAAGGTGTTCCACACCTGTAATCTCAGCACAGCACTGGAGAGGCTGAGAAAGGAGGATCACTACAAGTCCCAGCTGGGCAGTGAGACCCTGTACCAAATAAATCAATGACTAAATACATAAATTATATATTTTTAGTTTTTAAAGAAATTAAAAGGCCTTTCATTCTTGGGATAGTCTGAACAATCTAACCTCCATTTTTCTGGCACTTTCATAATGTTATACTACTAGCTGAAAATGTAGGTCAGTGAACAACTTTAAATTGTTTATGTCTTATCCCAGAGTGATTCTGGAGAACCACATAATTTTCATTCTGCTCATTAACCAGGTTTCTAAATCCTGTGTTTTCTCTAAATGGCAGGTGCTGAGTAAGTTGGATGAATGAACTGAAAAAAAATGGTACTTTTATTTCCTAAGTTTTCTCTTTATGGATATTTTATTGATACTTTGCACATAAGTTGTAACAGATCCTTGGAGGGAATACACACAGGATAAATCAACTTTAACCAAAATATTGAATGTCACCTTGTCAAGTGCTAAGTCAACAAAATTTATTTTCCGCAATTTTACACATGCTACATCAGCATACAGTAAAGCCAGTCCACTTAAATTGTGAAATATAAGGAATCCTGACTTGGTGAGTAAAATGTAAAGTCATGGAATCACGATGAAAACATTTTCCCAATTATAACAACACTTAACCTAGGAAGCAAATTTAATGCCATGAATTTGATATGAACTTCTTGTCTACTGCTGAGTGTTAAACTGCAGTGAACTGCTTCCCAGTGATAAGAGATGACGCTAAGCACTGCACTATAATGGGTCCCAAGTCCAGCTCCCAGAAGACAGGCTCAGAGAAAAGACTTGCCTGCACATCGGTCAGACTTAACTCTTAAGGCCACCATTCAGTTAGGGTTTATAACTGATCTTACCATTCATTCCTAAAGGATTTAAGGTGACTAATATGTCTAGCTACTGCATTTGAATCATTGTAGTGTCCAAGATAGGGATTTTATTTTAAAGCATGGGTTCTGATGTTTTAGCTCTGCTACTAATACACCAAAGTCACCATTTCAGAAAATGGTTTTATACTGTCTCTTACATTAGAAAATTCTGTTGCTAGATCTGTGACTATAGCAGTGTCAAAGTGTATTCCATCAGAACATTTTTAAAACAAGGTTTCTATACTTGGAAGTTGACTGTGTCATTATGCTGATAATAAAAGCACCAAGACCCAGTAAAGGAGAAAAGTCATAAATAACTCATTTTCCACCATTGTACATTGTTTTATGTTTAAAAATTGGTAAAATCATACAAGAAAGCAGTTCGGCAATACGTATTGTTTGAGTAACACAAAAATTTCCCAATAAAAGTGACAACACCTCTATGCACATATATAATACACAAGGTTGTGCAAATTACTTCTCAGGCTATGCACCTATATAGCTTTACAGATACCACACTGGAAATACTTTCATCCTTAGCTTGAGACCCTCAAGTGTCCTTCCTGTCCAGTCTTTCCAGCCCATTGTCAAGAGTCCCGTGCAGCTGAACATCAGGGCATCACTCCAACACTATTGTTTTCACTGGTTGAAGCATATACAATCTGAGTTTTTAAATGTTCTCAACATCATTCCTGAATTTTGTGAATATGTGTAATAAACATAAAAAATACATTAAAATGCTAATGAAAATAATTTAGATTTGTGTCATTCTGGTGTTTTTTTTTTTTTTTTTTTGTCTTTTTGAGACAGGGTCTCACTATGCAGTTCAGGCTGGCCTTAAGCTCACTTGGTAGCTCAGGCTGGTCTCAAACTCACAACAATCCTCCTGCCTCAGCCTCCCGAGTGCTGGGATTACAGGCATGCGCCACCACGCCCGGCTATTCTGGTGTTTTTTTATTTTTTGGTGGAACCAAGGATTGAACTCAGACCCTTTCGCTTGCCAGGGAAGCACTTATTCCACTGAGCCATCTCCCCAGCTCCTTAGATTTGTGTCATTCTATGTAAATTTTTGTTTTCCAAATTATAGTATGTACTACTGTTCTAAAAATAGTCATAAAAGTTCTATGATACTAAGTATAATACTGGTAAGTTTATATAGAGGAAAATCATAGAACATAGCTTTTTTCTAATGTGATACAAAGTTTTGCTATGCAGTTCAGACTTGTAGTAATCCTGTCTCAGCCTACCCAGCGCTGGAATTAGAGGTGTGCATCACCATGCCTGGTTCCAGAGTGCACAACATGTGGTACTGGGAATCAAACTGGTCCTTGCTCTTGCCAGGTAGGCTTATTAGACCACCAAGCTCTCTCTTCAGCCTAGATTGCAGCTAAGAATGACTTCTGAGCTCACTGATTCCAAGATCAGAACACAATTTGACTTGACAGCTATGTTGATACTGGCTTAACAGCAGTAAAGTGCCTGAAAAACTTGTCAGTAAACTTGTAGAGATAAACACAGGTGTTGAGACATACTCAGAACAATATTTATAGGTCCATTAGATACATGAACTGTGAAATGTGATGACGTTGCTTGTAAAATTCAACTAAAACATCTAGGTAACATTAGAAGTGTTTAAAGAGCTCTAGAAATATAAGAAAAGCTATAAAAATTATTGCAGGAAAAAAATTACTGCAAGAATTGTTCATTAAAGACAAGCACACAGAATGGAAGGAACAAAATTAAAGCTAACAAAGCAGGAGGGGCAGGAACAAATGAAATGATCATTGAGCCAAAAAATTGTTACCAATCTTACTCAAACTTACTCTGATCGAAAAAGACATTCCTCATCAAAAACAAGTGTGGATGAGGTAGATGCATGAAAGGTACATTTCTGTTCCTTTCTTTCTCCAAGAGAATAAGACTTCTAGTGTGCCTGCTAATCTGCAAATGGCCACGAGGAGGTAGCTAACATAGGTGGATCCATGTAAGAACTCCAGCTCTGCTATGAGCATGAGAGAGAAGGAAGCCAATGTAGAACACCACAATGAAAGTGACTTTGTCATATCCTTCATCTTGGGACTACCAGCCTCCAAAACTATTGGAAATGGATCTGTCATTTAAACTTCCCAAATTGGTGTTTTGTTACAGTAACTCAAGCTGACAGTTTAAGATACTATAAGATCCAGAAATTCCATCCTGGTGTATTCAAGAGACAAGAATGTCTACATAAAGACTAGTACTTCAACTTCCCCTAGCACAGTTATAACCAAAAAACATCCTAAAATGCTCATCAGTTACCAGTTAGTGAATAGATAAAATGTGGCATACCACACAATGAGAATTGGTTGGCAATTAAAAGGAACACTGTTGGGGGGGGCTGGTATTCTAGTACAGGGTCTCACTACACAGATTGGGCTTGTAGTAAGCCTTCCTCTTCTTAAGCCTCCCAAGCACTGGGATTACTGGCATGTGCCACCATGTCCAGTCGCAATCGCGTCTCAGTACACCCAGGGGTGTTGGGGTGGAGGACAGCAAGGCAGGCCAGAGATCAAGCCCCTGGCCCCTGTGTCTGCCTAAGCAGGTGCTTTAATCTGCTGCGCTATCTGGCCAGCCCTTAGGAATGTTATATTAATACATGTGGTATACCTTAAAAACATGAAAGCCTAAGCACTAACACCACATGTATAATTCCATTTATAGGAAATGTCCAGAACAAGCAAATCTATAGACACCATAGGTTGTAATAGTTCAAAGCAAAAAACATGGAGTTTATAATACAATGTACAACACAGTACAGAGACTGGAAGAGAAAGAATGAAAGTATAGTGTTGCCATAATTGGAAGTTGTATAATATCTATCTTTCCATTCTATGAAGGTATATAATCCCAGCATTCTGGGAGGTTGAGGCAGGAGGATCACAAAGAATACTTACTAGGCAAATGCTGAGGACAGGTACAGAAAAAAGGCTATCCACTACTATATGATTCCCATCTTCATTAAAAAAAGTAAAGCAGTGAAATTCCTCTTTCATTTCTCAGACAGCAAACCTTTTTAGTTAAGACTGGGCAACTTAATAACTTAGTTGAGGCCCTGTCTGTCTCAAAAAGAAAACGAGATAAGGCTCAGTGTAGAAGCCCTGGATTCAATCTCCATATACAAATAAAAAAGATACAAATGACACAAAGTTACAGCCAATATGCTAACCAGCATTAATGAGGACCAGTGCTTAGTAAATCCAAAAAAGCACAAAATGAAAGGACAAATATGGACTACCTAGATGATACATTTAAACCTAACCCCATCAATTATATTAAACCTAATGGATCTAAGAGTTGACAAAAGACAGACTTTAGAAAAATCAAGACCCAATGATCTGCTAATTTCAAAAAATCCACTAAAGACAAGTTAAAAATACAGATATGTAAAAGATATGTCATGGTAATAATAGTAATCAGAAACAACTAGAATGGCCATAGTGTCTGATAGAACAACTCACAACAAAGGCTATTACCAGGAAGAAGGTCATTTTCTAAAGATGAAGGGGTCATCCCCTTAAGAGGATATGAACCTGTCACTACATAATTATAATTGGAAATGTCACACAAATACTTCAGGAAGAACAAATTAGAAAATTGCAGCCCTGAACAACACCAACTACAACATGTTGCACAATATCAGTGCACATATTTCTTTCAAATATGAAACATTTACCAAGATAGTCCATATTTTACATATCTCTGAAAGTCCATACAAAGCATAGTCTTTGATCACAATAAAGTTAATTTGGGTAACAACAGAATTTTCATGGGAAACTTCCCCCAAATTCAGAAACCAAATAAGCTTTAAATAATCCCAGTGTCAAAGGGGGAAAAAAAAATTCCAAAATGAGATGATCAATCTGTGAGAAGCTTCTTAGGTAGGAAGCTTGCAGCACTAAGAGCCCACATTAGAAAAGGAAGGTCACTGCCTCAGTATTCACATAATAGCATAATAACCAGCCCTTTCCTAAAGGAATGAAAATCCACAATCCTGCCCTTTTTAATTCTGGCTGCTATAAGCCAGGACAGCATTGCTCAGAAAGTTCTGATTCCTACTTCACATTTTATCTCTTCACTAAGAAACAAAAGTAGAAAATTACAAAGAAAATCCATGCATGTAACACCATTTATGAGTAAAATAAGGAATGAGTCTCTATTTTCAGCATTTGTATTCTGAAGGAAACATTCAGCCTATTTTCAGCAAGCTGTTTTTCTTGCCCATGTGGGATAGCAGGCTCCTGACGATATACAGAACCCAAGAGAAAATCATTATGACCAGTTTGGCACACAGCAGAGCCACCAGACCACACCAAAACAGCCCGAAAAGCAGCCATTGCACCAAAACTGTTCTTACCTGAATCCAGATGGACTCTCCTAAATCTCTTCAGTTTTCCAAGTGGTTTATACTTCACCTCAGTATTTTGAGAAGATCTGCATAAAGGCTTTAAGCTAAAAAAAAACAAAAACAAAAAAAAAAAAAAAACTTTAAGCTGAAATGAATCAAATTTGAGTTTTTCTTTTTGGAAAAACTGCTGGAAGGTAAGCGTATTATGGGATTACAAAAGCCTGACCTGAACATCACACAACTACTTTGAAGAACTGAAAGCAATGTTTAACCATCTTATCCAGAATTTCCCCTGCATATCAAATGTTTTAAGTAGTCTATCTCAGTAGTCTTCATGTCCACTTCTCAATGGCAGTCTGGCTTTTAACTGCCTGAAACTGCTCTCACTGAAGCACACACAAATGACCTAGTTACCAAGGTAATAAGAGAAGATAGTCCCCATATAATTTAACTTCTCAAACAACACCCACAGACACCCTATCCTTGGCCATTTGTGGTCCTCCTCAGTCCTGGCTGCTCTGCCTCCATATTCCAGCTCTTCCTCTTAAGGCAAAGTCCAGCCAGAGTTTTAGCCTCAGCCTTTTCTTCTCATTCTCCTGGCAACTTTCTCTGTTGTTGTGGTTTCTATTAATGCTTTTGCTTCCCCTCTAATTCTGTAATAGGAGTCAGGAGCTCTAGAGGTAACCTAGACCTCAAAGTCTCTGGTAGACTGCCTAATACCAGGACAGATTTTTCCCTGACATGTAGCAACTTGTATATGATATGCCTCCTACAAGCATCTCTTGTGAAACACTTACGAACTCTTATGTATAAGTTGTATCTTAGTCAAATTGGATGCATCCCTAGCATAGGGCCTAAAACCTGGCACTAAAATACATAATGCATGGATGCATGGAACTTAAAAGATGTCATCAGTGTCCTGAGTCCATGCAATAAATACCTTTACTGAGAACTTACTTGGCACATTTATTATCTCCAAACACCTGAGAAGCCCAACAAGTAGGCATAAACGCACTCCTACACTGATGAGAAATGTTCAGCTTAGAGACATGATGTGCCCAAGATCACACTGCGTGTTACAGAACTAGGATGCAACTCAAGACAAACTGGACGTTCTGCCACAAGTATGAATGAAAGGGAAAAAAAGCATTTTAAGTTCAAAAATAGCAAAAACAGGTTCTAGATTTGTAACTTTCAGGCAAAATTATTGAAGCCTGTTTCCAAGCCAAGAACGACTAAGAAAGCTTAAGTACTACAGATAGTAACTACTCACATTTCTTCAACTTTATCCAGAGTTGTGCCTACTGGAATGACATTGGGATACACATTCATGGGGCAGATGTAGCTTAAGAAATCTTTAATCTAGAAGGAGAATAACAGGTCAGTTACCACTATGTTGAACACTTAGAGAAAATAAAGTCAGGCTAGGGATAAGAGAAATAGTGTTTGATCACTGTGCTTCTTGGGGCTGGCTATCTGTGGGGACCACATAGGAAAAAGGCCAATCAATGGCTAGGGCTCACTGCCCAAAATCCTACCACAGCTGGGCTATAGTGGCCCTGAGAATCGGAGTATCTACACTTTGCTTAGGTGACTCTGCTCCTGAGCAGAAGTGCAGAGAGTCTCTAATAGGAGTCAAAGAGGCAACTTATGGATTTATTCATGGATTACTAGGGACTGAACCAGGGCCTCATGCATGGAATGCAAGTGCTATGCCATTGAGCTAAATCATTACCCCTTTAAAAACTGATTTTAAGACTAGCTCGCCAAGTAGCCAAGGCTAGCCTGAACCTGAGATCCTCCTGCCTCATGCTCCCAAGTAGGTGAATATTAATGGCATTTTGCAATTTTTATGTGTTTTTGAGACAAGGCCTCACTATGTAGCCCAGGTTGGCCTTGAACTTAGCAATCCTTCTACCTCAGCCTCCCAAGTGCTGGGATTACAGGCACACACCACACCTGGCACATCTTGTATTTTTAAATGTGACCATTTCCTTATTCAAGGTTACCCATATTTTCATTTTATGTTTGGCAGTACCAGGGATTGAACTCAGGCCCTCACACTTGCCAGGCAAGTGCTTATTCTACTGAGCTCTCTTCCCAGCCCCAGCCTGTATTTTTAAAATTCTTCAAGAATTAGAATATAGCTGAGTACACACAGGAAAACAAAGTATTAGAATTGCATCTGAGAGACCACTCTTCATCTGTTCCTGTGGCTTATTCTTCGTTGCACTGAACACTGTGTTAGTCACTAACCCAAGATGGGGTGGGAGATTCCAACCTGTCCTGCCATGAAATGTAGATCCTCCAGTGGAAAGCACAATGCAATCAGCCTGGATGGACAGGACTTCTCACAGACCACCTCAGCAGGCTCAGCTGCAGAGGTGCTCCCTTCCCAGAATGAGGTGAGGGCAGTCTGCTCAGGCCCTTCTGCCACCTGGGCTGGGCCCCTCCCCTGCAAGTTATGGAGCGCAGGCAGCTCTAATACTTGCACAAGTCTGACAACTGCAGACACAAGGCTGTTGCACATCACAGGAGCACAACGGCCTTAGGCACAGGCAAAGAAAGATATGCTCTAGGTTAGGTGATGAGGCCCACATTCCCTGGGAGGCTTGAGAGACTGCACAATGGGCTGCCCTTTCCAAGGATTCTAATCACACAGTGACATGCATATATGGCACTAGTATCTCCATCATCCTGCAAAGTTTGGAAGACTAAACGGGATCTCTGTCACTTGCTCACAACATCTTTACATCCAAGGTGAACTTAACTTCATCGCTTCCTCAATCTTCGGCAAGCTCACAAGCTCAGAGAAACCATCTCAAGTCAAAGTCTCAAACATTTCTCCTAAATTACAGACTGGACAGAATATGGGAAGCACCTGGCCCAGCACTTGATCGGTACCTGGGGAAACACTCAAAAGACTAAGGAAGATTGTCATTCCCTTCTGCAGATGAAATTACTGGGGCACAAAGCCAATATTGGTATCCAACTAAAAGACCAAGAGGCAAGAGCCCAGGAATTAACAAATACTGTTAACTGTATTTTTTAAATGACAATTTTATTTTATTTTTTTTTGATATATAATATCTTTATTTTTTTATTTTATTTTTTTTTAATTGAGCTACAAATGTCAATCAGACAGTTTCAAGACATCTTAACAACACAGATTCGATAAGTTAATACATTGCAAACTGTTTTCATAATGTTTTGGCATTGTACAAGGTGCATACATGATATTATATTTACAGATATTATTTTAGCAGATATCTCTTATCAGTGAATTAAGAGTGTAGCTGCTTACTTATCTTATTTTTTATACCTGAATTATATCAAAAATTCAATAATTATTTTCCTAGTGGATGACCGTAGTACTAGAA
>PVKA01035924.1:0-13252 GCA_004027165.1 Ctenomys sociabilis
ATAACTGGAGAAGAGGGAGTACTATTTTAATTGCCTTTTCAGTAATTGTGAATATTCTTTGGTATACCAAATGTTATACGTGTATTTTCTTAAATCTAGTAACAAAGAATAATATGAAGCCATAGCAATGAACCTTTAGTACTATATTTCGTTAAAATTTATTGTTTTATCTTGCACTTTGAATTATTTTTTACTCATTTATTATTTTGTAATACTGTGTACTGGTCATTTAGAAAATAGTTGTCCACTGAATAATGCAGATCTTTCAAATATTGTTACATTTCCTTGTGTGATATGAACAGCTCATTACCATCAGTCTTATCAGAAAAAATTGAGATTACATTAAAATGAGAAATTCTGTTTGTCAGGAAACCATTGAGTATGAAATAGCAAACCAGCCGTAGAATTAGAAAAGATACTTGTAATGCTTTCAAGAAACGATCTTTTATTCAGAATATTGAAATAACTCCTTCAAAGCAAACATGATGATAATGATAACTCAGTAGAAATGCCGGTAAAAGACTTGAGATGCACTTCATAAACCAGGTATTGAAATGGGTCATAAATAAATAGAAAGATGTCACCCACATTAGTGATTAGGAAAAGGTAAAACCACAATGAAATACTATCATATGTGCTTCCTGGAATTACTACAGTAAAAAAGATAAAAATGTTGATATTGATAGCACTGGAGAATGAACTCTCATATTCTGTCAATGGAAGTGATTTTGTTATACTAATTAATAATAATTAATAATTGATATTTTTTCATATCTTGTCACCTAGTAATTCCATTCTTGGAAATACAACCCACAGAAACGTGGTACTTAAATGCATCAGCAGATGTATACAGGAAGGTGCAGGACAACAGTTCAGCATTTCTAATAGCCCAAGTTGGAAACAACCCAGATGACCTTCAATAAAAGAAAGATCAGTAGCCGGGGGTATATTCTTATGGTGGAATTCTATACAGCAATCAATTGTATTTGTAGCTATGCTGTGACATGGATACATCTCACCAAGTCTATGTAGTGTATGATTTCACTTTTTATTAAGGTCAAAACCAGGCCAAAGGAATCTATTGTATAATGAGGTAGATAATGTTACCCGTGGGTAGCATATGATGGGAGAATATGGGAGGGAAATATTCTGTTTCCTGGTTTGGATGTTAGTTTGTTCGTTTTATATTGATTCATTTGATTATTTAAGTACTTTTTCTGTATATATTTTAATAAAATTTTATATTAAGAAAAATACATATTATAAAATGTATATTATAAATGTATATTATAATGTTGTATTACAAAGAGCTGGAAACAGTTCAAAGAACATAAAACCACAATGCCTTCAGGTGGCATTGTAGTTAGAAACCTTTTCCATACATTATTTAGGGGGGTGTACTTGGGGTAGTGTGCTTAATTTTTAATTTTCTTACTAGTAAAATAGGGATTATTGTAATACTAAACATCATTATTTCCTGTTGTTATCTTTAAGGTCAGGAAGATAATATATTTAATGTGCTCAATGTAGTGTTTGCTTCACAATAAACACCTGAACTTGTTCATATGATAAGTATTTGTTGCTGTTTATGTGCCTGTCATCAGGCTAGTGATAAAGATACAGGGAAAAATAAGAAATTAGCACTCTCCTGATGGGTGTCTGTGCTATTAAATTCTAGCCACATATGGCGATTAATAGTGACATTAAAGAAACAACTCATGTGCTCAGTTACACTAGCCACAAAGTACTTTATAACCCCGTGTGACTATGTTTGATGGTACACATACAGGACGTTTTTGTCATTGCAGAAAGGGGTTTCAGAGAGTGTCCAACGGGCTAATCATAGAGGCCCCACTGGAAAGTGAGAAATGAGGTTTGAGCTTAACTTGTGTCCTTTCATTTGGTGCTGGGGGTTGAACTGAGACCCTCACACTTGGCGAAGCAAGGGCTCTGTCACTGGGCAACATCCTTGCCCTTGAGCTGTCCTGAGACATGAATTTTCAGGTGGAAGTATGGGGAGATGTTCATTTCTGAAGAATGAATGCACAACAAAGCAGGGCTTTGCATGAGCTTTGACTCACTGGATTGGAAGTAGGTCAGTGTGGCAGGAATTCAGTGTGGCTGGAAGGGAAGACAAGCTTGGGTCCTGGCGAGCTGAGACAGCCTTGTTAAGGAGATTTTCTGTTAGACTTTCAAAAGTGCTTTTATCCCTTACATACTCCTGTCTTCAGAAATAATACTTCTTTTGTCAGAAAGATTTATTTTTAACCAAATATCCTGTCATATTTGAAAAACTATTTTTTCATTAATGTATCAGTTAGATTTTGAATATTCCCAGTGGCCTATGTATGGAGGCTGGTCACCAGTCTTTTGGGCTGTGGGGAAGTAAAGCCTCATGGGAGGAGCTTAGATGGGCCTGGAGGTGGTGCCTTGAAGTGGGCACAGGGACCCTGGCCTCTTTCTGTCTCTGTCGTTTCTTTTCAGCGGCCATGAGGTAAGCAGCTTTGCCACAAGCCCAAAGGCAGCTGACCATGAGCTGGAAACTCTGAGACAGAATCAAAACCAACTCTTTCTCTGCATGAGTTGATCTTCCTAGGCATTCATTATAGTGACAAAATGCTACTCCCCCACTGTAGTCTTTTGTTTGGTTTAACAGACAAAACATGTCGGAGGTGTTAAATTTTTATGTAGACCACTGTGCAGCTTTTCCATTAGAATTTTTTTTTTTTTTTAGCATAGAAAGTGTCACCTGTAAAGGGTGAGAATTTTCCAATTCTGTTTGGTTTTTGGTTTTCTAAGCTTTTATTATGTTTAAATATAAAATCTTATCAAGTTCATTTTTGTATGCTTGGAATGAGATATCAAATGTATGCAGAGAGAGAGAGAGAGAGAGAGAGAGAGAGAGAGAGAAAGAGAGAGAGAGAGAGAATGATTTATTAAATATTTCCTATTCCTGGTGAAGGAACTTTTGTCAAATATTCCATTCTTGCATATAATGAGACTTAATTCTGAGTTTTTAGGTCTGTCACTCTTTGTTTTCTTATGTCAATGTAACATTGTTTTTGTATATCACAAAACCTATTAATGTATTTTTCTGTGTTTTGTGTATTACAGCTCATGACTTTTTAGTGCGTGATTACTCCTTTATGTTTGCTTAGACATTGAAACTCCTGATCAGAACTAACAGTGGTTTCAGCAGCCACAGTCACATAGCTACACTGAGGCCCAGACTAACACAGTATTTATTATAAGCACTGTTCACATACAAAAATGAGTATTTAAAACCTTTGTATTAGTTTGCCTTTTAGTACCTTGGAGGACAGCTTTTTCTCATAATGATGACATGTTCAGTAGTACACTTAGCACACTGCTGCAGATTCACAGAACATCCTATAGGGAGCTTTTCATTCCTTTGAGATTCAGGATGATGTAGTGTAATCTTGCCATCATAATCTGTAAGTACCAGCTATGGGGAAAAGCTAGGTTACTTACTGGTAGATTATGGATCAGAGAACTCAGAAAGCTAGAAATAGCTGCTATGTGGAAGGTCCTTTAACTATGATAGCTAGTTTCCGGGGGCACTTTGTTTCTTGGTCTTCCCTCCATGTCTGTCTCCCCTGCTCCAGGACTGCGCTTTTGAGTGCCTGCTGGAGTGTGCCATAGAGGGCTGTAGAGGAATAGGAATTTTGAAAGCTGAAGTCATTGACAACTGTGCAGTACTTTTTCAGAGGCTCTGTAGCAGGAGGGATGGGATGGTTTTTGAAGGAGATCGCTTGGTCCTTATTGTAGGTATTCCATAAATATGCCAATAGCCTCTTTTGTGTAACATGTCCTTATGGATTTCCTTTAGGCAGGTCATCATGAAAAAAGATTTTAGTTTTTCAGAAGTTGCTTTAAAAAATAACTAGTATTTTTTTCTAATACTATGAAATCCAGATATTTACATGTATTTTAAATGGATTAGCATTTATATAAATCAATAGGTTTTTTAAAAAATAAATTAATTTTTTGATTGGTATATAATGTTGACACATATTTATGAGGTACAACATGATGTTTTCATGTGTACACTGGATGATATTTATCTAGAGTAACTTGTACATCTGTCACCTTAAAGTTCTATTATTTCTTTTTTTTAACCTTATGTCACTTCTTTATAGTGAGTTCATTCAAATTACTTTCTTCTATTTTGAGAGATATAACCTTTTATTGTAAATTGTAGTCATTGTACTGTATCACAGAACCCTGGACCTTGTTTCTGTTATCAAACAGTAACAATGTATCTGTTGATCTCCTTTCCTCTTGATTTTATTCCACCCAGTTGCTAATGATTTCTGTTTTCTTAACTTCTATGAGCACTACTAGTCAGCAGGGGTAAGCTATTGCCATTTATTCATTTGTTGTCTATTAGTCCCACTTTGAAATGATTTTTCTTTGTTGAGAGTGTTCGCTTCTCCAAAGCACCTTATGTTTTGGTCTTTTATCTCACTGGATGCCTACAGCACTCGTGTGAAATGAATCTTCATTTAACCACAGTTCACAAATGGCATGGCTTAGACCATGAAGTAAGAGCCCCCAAGAAAGAGTAAATTCCCTTTCCGATCTGCCTTGTGCCTCAGATTTGTTAGTTTTCCCAGGACTATTCCTTAGGGTTTTCTATAATATGAAAACAAACACAATTGCTGTAATTACAATGACAATCCATCTGTCCACGATTATTCATGCTGACAAAGATTGACAGTATAACTGTGCTTACAGTGTGTGCCTCCAAATATTGTTTAATTATGACTTATTTAAAAAGCATTTCAAATATATAATACTATCAAAGGCATTTGAGTCATTTTATTCATGTAGAGTTTTTTTCCTCCTCCTGCTCTCTCATGAGACCAGCCTATTAATTTTCCATTTTGAAAAATTTTTCCTTTGCTCTGTGCTTGGAGGGAAGGAGGGTTGTTACAAGAGGCAGCTGAGAGGGAATAACCTGATTGAGTTGGCTGTGCTAAGGGTATGCATGATTTCCTAGATGGGGCTGCTCAGTTTTACTCTTGAAAAATTTGCCCTACTATCAAGTATATTTACCACCTACTGCTGATTTTCTCCTGCCCAGTGGGTCTGACCTGGGCACGTGCCCTCCAAGGTTGACAGTGCCTTATTCTCCCTGAGCATGAACTTGGACCTTCCTTGTAGGCTGTGGAATTTGCCTAGCAGCTTTGTGAAGCGAGCCTCAAGATGATAGAAGGTACTGAAACCCCACAAATAGGATGTTTCCTTCCCATCTCTGTCAAGTGTTGACCTATATACTTAGTTAACTAGTTATATAGCAACAACTATAAAAGAAATTACATGGCAAGGAGGAAATAAATAATAAAGCATAGTTGAATCTCAGAAATAAATTCTCATTTTCTTATCAGTATCTTCTAGTCTTTGTAACACAGTTCAGCCTCATTAGGCAAAATAGGTCTCTGGAAGGCACTCAGATGTATTTTGTGGTAAAACTGCTGCACAGGTGTCGAAAAGCAACTGTACCTACATTTAGAAGACATCTTCTTGTTTCAAATTTTAAGAAAATGTTGAAGCCCACAATTTTATGCTTATCCTTGGTTAAATTTTTCTTTTTTTCTCATACAGTCCTTAGGAAATACTTCTTCCCTACCACCCAGCACCTTCTCAGTTACCATCAGCCAGAATAAATGATTCAACTGCTGTAACTTTGCATCTTTTGTTAAAAAAAATGTTATTTTTTTTTTATGTGTTTTGTGCAGGGTCTACAGGGTCTCACTGCATAGATCTGACTTGTAGTGATTCTCCTGTTTTCAGCTTCCCAAGTGTTGGGATTAGAGGTGTGCGCCACCACATCCAGTCTTTTTTTTGGCAGAACCCAGTATTGAACTCAGACCCTTATTCTTGCCAGGGAAGCACTTATTCCACTGAGCCATCTCCCCGGCCCACCACACCCAGTCTTAATTGCCATCTCAGCATGCCCTGGGGGCGGGGCCAGCGTGGCATGCCGGGTATTGAATTCAGTCTCTGCATGTGTAACTTTGCCTCTTTACTTTTTGCTGTGCATTCATGATTGGCATTTTATTGCATTAGTGCACTCAGACACTGTCCAAGTGTTCATAAAGTCCGTGCTCATGCGGACCATTTGCCTGGGGAAAAGAATGGGATTTCTTGAACATTGTGTGTGTGGCTGCATCTACCATGTTCCAGATGGGTAGGTTGAGGAAGGCAATCATTCTGTTCCCTTAGAAACTTCCAGGGAGATTTTGTGGAACAAGATAGTCTATAGAGGAAACTTTCTCCAAGAATTTCTTATCTGTACTTACATACATGTGGTAACGTTCAGTATCCTTTTCTGAGCAAAAGAAAATCTCTGGGTAGTGTGAACCTGTGAATTTACATTTGTAATAGTTTCTACCTGATGTCACTGTTCTGGAGACTGCACCCTGAGATCCACTGACCTAGGCAGTCTGCTCCAAAGCTCAGATGCCCAGTATCTGTAAAATACACATAAAAAATTCCTTATTACCTTTAAGGAGCCTTGCTGTGATATTGAAAATAGATTTATATATATAATGTATATTGGTCAAATATATAATATCAGGTACCAGGAACTCAATAGTGGGTACTCAATAATAATGCTGCCACTGTCATTTGTGTACTATAGTTAGTTTTGTAATATTGTTTAAATCATTACAGAAACATGTTATGATGTTTTTCTGTTAGTGGAAGATGAAATAAAAGATGAATTTTCCTGCTTCAAGGAGCTCCAAATCTAGCAAGGGATTAAAAACAAACTGCACAAATAAAGAATAAGGTTGTGACGATCAAGATAGTACAAATAAGATGATTACTTTTATTTTTTTTGTGGAACCAGGGATTGAACTCAGACCCTCGCGCTTGCCAGGGAAGTGCTTATTCCACTGAGTCATCTCCCCAGCCCTGATGACTACTTTTAGATGAGGGATTGGGATTACTCCATCAGGAAAGATGGGTAGGATTTGCACATAGGGAAGTGTGGGAACAGAACATAGAGAGAGGGACAGAGAGTTCTGTGGGAATATTCAGATGGTGACATAGGGGGTGTGTTTGCCTTCAATTGGAGCAAAGGAAGGAGAGGTGGTTACAGATTGTTAAAATGAGAAAAATGGGCTAGGATAAGACATTGTTATCATTTGGATTTTTCATTTCTCCTATTTCTTGGACATTTTTATAAAGCTTTTGAACAAGCTTTATTATCTATTCAGAATATTACTATTTTCTGACCGTTATTAGTATGGAGAATGATGTGCTTTCTTCTTACAAAATTATTTCCACAGAATTTTAGAATATACCTTAAGTGTTACTTTATCATTGGGACACAGGTTCCTTGGTACTCAGATTTATTGAAATCCTGTGGGAAGACATTAAGGTATTTGGCTTTTCAAAAATAATGAGATCAGTAGGAACTAGGGAAAGCCCTATCATTATCTAAAGGAGAGCTGATGAACTGCAGCTAGTGGGCCAGCAGGTTTGACCCATTTTAGTTTTCCACTTTCTTTTGTAATGTTCTGTTACCTCAAAATGGTTTTATATTTTTAAATGGCTGAAAAACTGATGAATGCCATTTTATGACATATAAAATTATATATAATTCAAATGTCCATATCCATAAGTTGGTTTTTGTTTGTTTTGAGACAGAATCTCACTGTGTAGTTCAGGCTGGCCTTGAACTGATTATGAAGCTCTGGCTGTGCTTGGACTCAGTCCTTCTGCCTTAGCCTCTGGAATGCTCAAAGTACAGCCATGCGCCACCTGGCTTCACTGCCCATAAGTAAAGTTTGATTGGAACCTAGCTGGTCTCCCTTATCTGCATATTGTCTGTGGCTGTTTACATGCTACCTTGACAAAACTGAGGAGTTGCCACAGAGACGAATTGTCTACCAAAACTTGTTTACTATGTGGTCTTTCGTAGGAAGAGCTTGGTAACCTTTTATGTAAGGAAGTGGTTCTCAAGAAAGCTTTACATTTGAACCACCTGGAGGGCTTGTTAAAACCAGATTGCTAGGTCCCATCCCAGGGCTTCCAATTCAGTAGGGTGTGGCTCAAGAAAGTGTCTTTCCAGCAATTCTCAGGTTCTGCAGTCCTGCTTCCCTGAGATTGCATTTTGAGACCCATTGGTCCAGTGCAGTGGTGCTAGGGTTTTCACATGCCTTGTATCCCACTGAAGAACTTGTTAAAAATGTAGGTTCTGATTTATCAGGTCTGGAATGGAGAGTGAGTCCGTGTTTTTAAGAGGCTCCTGAGTAAAGTCACAGAGGAACTGTCCAAGGCTGATGCACCTTAGGAAAGTTTAGCTAGCTGGACCTTTTTACCTGAGATGTGGATAGGGCCTTTAAAAGAGCAGATGTGTTTTAAATGGAAAAAAAGAATCTATGGGAGTAGGTTGTGAGCAACTATCTGGAAAAATAAAATTAACTGCAGACCCTAGAGTGGTAAGCAATGAAGTATTCTTGGGCTCTCTATGTTAATTTTTAGCTCATGAGGATATTTAATTGCCTGTGGTGCTACCTGCACACAAGGCTGAATGAGCAGCAATTGAAATATTTTTTACCTAATATATTCATTCTTCCTTCCTTCCTTCCTTCCTTCCTTCCTTCCTTCCTTCCTTCCTCCCTCCCTCCCTCCCTCCCTCCCTCTCTCTCTCTCTCTCTCTCTCTCTCTCTCTCTCTATATATATATATATATATATATATATATATATATATATATATACTTATATATATATATACTTGGGGATTGAACTTGCACTTGCCAGGGAAGCGCTTATTCTACTGAGCCATCTCCCTGGCCCCTATGTACTTTTTTACTTTGATTGACTTTCTTCTCATTACCGTGGCTTACATAAAATTTTATATTACTTCATTTGAGCCTTAAATGTAGCATTTAAAATTTCACTGAAATTTTATTTTTGGCAAATAGGGTTTGCAGCTGAAAAACAAGCATGTTTATTGAAACCTTGGGTGCTTTCATAGGTCTGGTTTTTGGTATATGTTGAGTGATGTATGTGGAGTCCACACTTGCTTTAAAGATTAGGGACTGGACTATTTGGAACGTATGAGCCAAGGCCTGCTTTATAGAAGGATAATGTGTGAGAAAAACTTTGAAGGTAATTTTACAATTTTATTTTTATGAAGCACATAAAAGGGCAATATTCAACTTGTTTATCAATTATTTAGGCTAGGGATTTTCAAAGTGTATCAAGGGCATACGAATGTTTTGGTTTTGGTGAAAAACAAAATTGGTGACTATTGCTAGAAACAGATTATGCTTAAGGTCTCATTGGAGACCAAAGGGGTCTCCTGCTCATGCAGCTAATCGAGCACACTTGTAATGTATAATGAATTGATGCTTTAGCGCTTAGCTCTCCAGTATGTCGCAGGTCTTGCTACTGCTTTGACAATTAAGTTTTGTCTTTTGTTACTTTCATCTTATGTCTTATGTTACTTTTGTCTTATGTTACTTATGTTTTATTTTTATGTCTTATGTTACTTTTGTCTTATTACTTTCATTGTTCTTCAGAGAAAGGAACATAAAAAATAATAATTTCATCTTCGATAAATAATATGAGGGCATTTCTGAAAAACAAGACCCATAAACACTTTTAAAAATGATCCTATATGGCCATATGGTGAAATGTTAACTAGGATTGATTGATTGATTGACTGATTGATTTTTTTAAATTGAGGGCAGGTCTACAGGGTGTACAGGGTCTCCCTCACTATGTAGATCACACTCGTAGTTATTCTCTTGTTTTAAGCCTCCCAAGTGGTGAGATTACAGGTACGCACCACCAAGCCTAGTGTCAGTCTCCATCTTAGCATGCCTCTGGGGACTGAACCCTGGCCGCTGTGCTCTGCTGAAGCAGGCACTTTAGTCTGATGTGCTATCTGGCTGGCCTTTAATCTAGGATTTGAAGAAAACTTTCTAATGCTAAATTGTTGAAGATAATGGAAAGAAGAATCATTTGTTATTTTTGGCAATTACAAACTTTGATGGGTTTATTATTTGGTTCATAATATTATTTATACCTTGAGGGAACTTTTTTGGTTCAAAAACTGTCATTTTTGAAGTTAGCATATGTATGCTATAACAGTTATTGGGCTGGGGAGATAGCTCAGTAGAATAAGTGCTTGCCTGGCAAGCAACAGGGTCCTGAGTTCAATCCCCAGTACCATAAGAAAGAAAGCAAGAAAGCAAGAAAGAAAGGTGTAGAAAGAAAAAGAAAAAAACAATTATTGATGATAGATAGTAACTACTTTTATGATTTTAATAGTCTCACTGTTACTCTGACCTCTAGAATCTAAACTCTTTTAGGGTGGAGATGTTGTGCCCAAGTGCCAGTAAAATGCAGTTTGTTCATTTTGTGACTTCCACATTCCTCTAAGTAAATGACACATGACTGCTGATTGCTGATAGGAAGGATCTCAAATGATACACAATTATCTACGTAGTTTTAAGTAATTATTTTAAGAAGATGAGGGTCAGGTCCAAAGGCAGAAGTTTTAGGGGAACAATTTTGGGTTTTACATAAAAAGGAATTTTATAACTCTTTTGGCTGCTCAAAAATAGAATGAGCTGTCTCGTCAGATGGTGACGGTACCTACAATTAGGCGTGCTCAAGCAGACACAGACACATACCTACAGGATCTGTGGGTGGGATCCTCTGTTAGCTAGGAAATTAATCTTGTTGACTTCTCAGACTTTTTTCTTATTCTAAAATAGATTCTGTCTATAACTCTTTAAAATAACTGCTTCTACTCTGCTTACATGCCAGAAGTGGTTATAACCTTTTTGGTAACATATTTTCAGGGACTTTTATGTGAGTGAAATCATTATGGTATTTTATTTTGGTGACAGCCTTATTTCGTTTAGCATAATACCCTGAGCCTCACCCATGTTGTAATGTGTGTCAGGATTTCCTTTATTTCTAAGGCAGAGTGAGAGTCTACAGGTCTATACATGTACATAGCACATTACCTGTTCACCTCTTGGTAAAACTTGGGTGATTCGCATGCTGTGGGTTATTGTGAATAATAATGCTGTGAACGTACAGTGCAAACATTTCTTTGAGACCTTCTGAAGATTTTTCTGGATATACATTCAGAAGTGGTATTCGTGAATCACAGGGTAATTTATATGATATTTCTGCTTTTTCAATTTATTGAGAAACTTGTTACAATGTTTCCCACAGCGACTGTTCCCTTGTACATTTACCCCAACAGAGGGTAAGGTTCCAATGTTGCCACATCCTTATCTTGGTCGGCATTAGATGCTATCTGATTGTGGTTTTGCTTTGTATTTCCCTAATGATTGATGCTATGGACATTACTACACATCTTTTCATGTACTTAGTGGTCATTTGTATGTTTTCGTTGAGAAACATTCGCAGGCTTTGCTCATTTTTGGTCATATTATTTATTTTTTGTTACCAAGCTATAGAAGTTCTTTATAGTTTTGAAATATTGGCTGCATGTTTAGATATATGTCTTGCAAATATTTTCTTCCATCCCATAGGTTACTTTTTCCATATTATGATTATGTCCTTTGTTTTAAAAATTTTTCATAAATTAAAATTTTTAATATATTTTGCCTATTCATACCTTAGTTGCTTGTTTTTTGGCATCATATCTGTAAGTCATTCCATGTTCAAAGTTATAAAACTTTTCTCTATTTTAAGAATTTTATAGTATAAATTTTTACATTTAGATCTTTAATCCACTTTAAATTAATTTTTGTATACATTAAACAAAGGTCAAATATAATTATGTTTTACATGGATAACCAGTTTTTACAGCACCATTTGTTGAAAAGGTTGTCTTTCCCCCTTAGGATAGCTTGATACCCTTGTTAAAAATTATTTGACTATGTACTTGAGAACTTATTTCTGGTCTTACTTTCTCTGTTCCATTGGTTTGAGTCTGTCTTTTTGCTAAAGCCATATGGTTTTGATTTCATATAGCTTTGTAGTGAGTTTTGAAATCAGAATGTATGAAGCCTCCGTTATTTTTGTGTGTGTGTGGAGTCTCACTACACAGCTTGGATTTGTAGTGATCCCTCCCTGTTTTCAGTTTCCCTAGACCTGGGATTACAGGTGTGTGCCACCATGCCCAGACTCTGTCACTAGCTCAGTACACCCAGTGGGTGGGGCCAGTGCGGCATGTGGTTCCAGGATCAAACGCTGGCTAAGCCAGTGCCTGGTGTGCTGAGCTATGTCATTGGCCCTTTCAATTTGTTCTTCTCAAAAGTAATTTTAGTTATTTGTCATCTTTTATAATGCCAAATCAATCTTAGGATGGCTTTTTCTGCTTTTGCAAAAGGTACCATTAGAGTTTTGATAGGGATTGCATTGTAATTAAAGATTGCTTTGGGTAATCTTTTAATCCATAAACACAGGATGACTTTTCACTTATTTGTGCCTTTAACAATTGTTTTAGTAATGTTTTGTAGTTTTCAGTGTACAAGTATTTCCTTCTTTGATTTTAATTCTCAAATATTTTATTTGTGGCTATTATAATGAAACTGTCTTCTTAAATTTTCTTCTTGAATTGTTTATTGTCCTATACTGAAATCCAAATGATGTCTTGTGATGTCTTTGTGCTCTATCACTTTGCTAGATTTATCCTAACTTTATCTTGTATTGGAATATTTTGGGTTTTTATATACAAAATTACTTCGCTATCAAAGCCAAAAAATAATTTTACTTCTCTTCTTACCATTTGAATGCATTTTCTTTTTCTTACATATTTCATATGTCCAGTACTTCCCATAGAGGAAGATTGGGTGTCCTTACCTTACAGTGACCCCAGAGGAAAGCTTTCAGTCTTTTACCACTGAGTGTGATGCTTACTGTGGGATTTTCATATATGAACTTTACAGTATTGAGGTAGTTTCCTCCTATTTCTAATTTGTTGAGTATAATCTCATAATTTTTAAAATGAAAACCTTTGCATTTTCTCAAGCATCATGATTAGGAAATCACAATAAAGACTGGCTTGGATATGATAACTGTAAGGTCATGATACCGGAGCCTTTAGTACCTCAGGAGTAGGGCAGAGTGTCATTTCTTGGAGGCCATTATCAGTGGTGGTATACATATGTGCAGCATGACTGTGCAACACCTCTGCAGTGTAGGAGCGTAGCAGCAGTGGTGCTAGGGTGATATGAGGAAATCCTATGGTATATCACCTACTTTGTGTCATCAGTTTTCCCT
>PVKA01035925.1:0-22238 GCA_004027165.1 Ctenomys sociabilis
AGGCCCGGTTTGTTGAAGTTTTTAATTGCTACATAATTAAAAGAAATGTTAAACCTTCCAACTGCTGCTGTATTATTCTTCAAAAGAAAATAATGAGGGGCCAGAGAGATGGCTCAGTGGAGTAAGCACTTCCCTGGCAAGTGCAAGGGCCTGAGTTCAATCCCTGGTTCCACCAAAAAGAAAAAAAAAAAAAAAGAAAATAATGAATTGTACATCATTTCAAACTTTTCTATACAATACAAAATAGCAGTTCAAATTTTCACTCATATAAAAATTACTGAACTGATAGCTCAGCAGAATAAAGTGCCTGCTTAGACAGAGCACAGAGGCCCAAGTTTGATCCCTGGTGTGCTGTACTGGCCCTGCCCGCAGGGCACACTGACCACAATTGAGACTAGGCATGATAGCATATGCCTGTAATCCCAGCACTTGGGAGGCTGAAAACAGGAGAATCATGAGTCTGATCTACGTAGTAAGACCCTGTAGATCCTGTCCTAAACACAGAAGAAAAAACAATCATTGAAAATGACAAAAAGATTTCATGGTGGTTATTATTATTATGTTTTAATGCATTTAGTACAGGGAATACAGGATCTACAGGATCTCACTTCGTAGATCGGACTCATAATAATCCTTCTGTTTTCCACCTCCCAAGTGCTAGGATTACAGATGTGTACCACAACACCAAGTCTCAAATCACCATCTCATTGTGCCCTGTGGGTGGGGCTGAGGCCAGTATGGCATGCCCGGGATGGAACCTTGGCTGTTCTTGCTCTACCTAAGCAAATGCTTTAGTACCCTGAATTATCAGGCTGGCCCTTCACGGTAGTTATTAATACTGATAACTTCATCTATCCTACTTTCAGAACTCTGGTAAACAGTCTCTAAATATAAAAGAACAGGTGTTTTGTTTTTGTATATAATCAAAATTTTCTCTTTCACAAAGTATCTCAAAATAATCTAAAAATAATCAATGAAACATTGGATTATTTGACATATTACTCAATTTAAAACTAACAATAAACACATGGACATATTCAGCTTACGAATAAAATGTTCAATAAAAAAAATGCTGGAAATGGCTGGGGCAACTCAGTACTACTGGTTGATGATCAGAGGGTATGGCAACTTCCAAAGCAATGGTCCTGAGCCAAAAGACACTGCTTTACTCCTATTTACAACAGCACAGGGTAAGTAATATAACTAATGTTATGCATTTAGCTTAAATTAAACTTATATTTAAAAGTATTTTACTCAGTCTTCTTCTTCCATTTTCTGCTTTTAAAAAAGCAACCAGGTCTATTTGCAGAAACTTCTTCACACTTAAGAATACAAATGTCCCATAAACCATTTCTCCTTGCCAAACCAAACAAATTCAATTGAACTAAAGAATTAGCCAACTGGTTACCATTGGCTATATTTGGGAAATGGGAGAGGAGGTGATTAGCTATTGCTCGAGTAAGATGTCAAAATTCCCCCCAATCATATCTTGCCTAGGGGAAATGTAAAAAGCTCTGAGATTTGGGCATTAAAGCTTGGCAATCTATAACTTGGGAGTAGGCTAATTGAAGGCATCTGAGATTTTGTTGCTTTGCAATTATACAAGCTACCTATCTATATTAATTGTTATATATACAATTAACTGTATATATACAATAACAAAGCACCAGTGACTGGACAGAATAAAACACAGAAATTAAACCAGGAATCTTAGATCAAGATCCAACAGGGTTGTTTCTTTATAAGAAGGATGAGAGAAGAATGTCCTGGGCCTTTCTCCTTGATTATAAATCAGTCTTCTCCCTATTTTCACAATGTTTTCATTCTGTATGTAACTTATTTCAAGGGCACCAGTTTTATGGGTTAGGACCTATCCTAATGACTTCATTTTAATTTAGTTACACCTCTGTAAAGATCTATTTCTAAATAGTTACTTTCTGAGGTTCTGGTGTTAACACACACACACAAACTCACACACACACACACACACACACACACTCAGACACACAAATCAACCCATAGCAGCACCAGTGCTGTAACCAACTGAATCCAGCAACTAATCTGGCTCTTTTTTCTTTTTTTTTTTTTTTGTATTAAACATGCTTAAATATCATCTACTTACACATAAACTATTAAATGTCTACTGTGCCCTAGATGTTATATTTACAAAAATAAATATGACATAGTAGCTGACTTAGGGATTCATGGTCTATTAGAAGAGACAAGAAAACCTAAAACACAACAGAAGTAAGCATCCTTAATCCCTTTTGAAATAAATTAAGATAAATCAGGATATAAGCAGTAAAATAAAACAATAAAATTAAATGCTATAAGGGAAACGAGGAGTGTAAAAGAAAACACAAAGCAAATACAATGTCTCAATCATTTTGCTGTCACCCCTCACCCTTCTCTCTCTCCCAACATAATAGCATATGGAAATACACTTTCCAAAACAGCTCTACTTTATTTCCTTAAAGCTTTTTGCAAACTAAGTGGCAGTTTTCACTGCTGCAATGCTAGGGACAAAGGAAAAGAGAAATGTCAAGAGAACCAAATTCCAATTAACTTGTAAGTTGATGTTTCAGCGTGAGTCATTGCCCTTTAAGTTGGAATGAAACTCTCAGCCACTGAAGAAGTCTGCCAATTGCAACCCAGATGTTTAACAGAAAATGATGAGGCAAAATGACAGGAGCAGTAAAAAAGGGCAAGTAAACACGATTAATGGCATAATGCCTAATAGACCATAATAATAAAAGCAACAGATCTTGACTGTGCAAAATTCTATTTTATTTTTCTTAATCAGAATTTCAGTAAATCTTACTAATATACAGTAGTTGCTTTCCTTGGTTTAAAAAAATTATAGCAATCAAAGCAGCAATAATTCAGTATACCATATTCATTCATATTAATTGGAATAACAATCTGTTTTAGCAGAGGTTGAATTATAAAATTATTTTTAAAATGAAGTCTTGAATAATAGCCTTACACTAATATAACCAAAATGTACCCTAGATAATTTGTAGATGAATATGAACACAAAATTGGCAGAACAAAAATTTCTGGATTGGTCCCCTCAAAGTACTTGAAATTCCTACAAGAACATTTAATGACCAAAATATTTTAAATATTTCTTTTTCAACTATTTATTGTTTTTAAAGAAAAGATTTATTATAAAAATAAAACATCTGCATGAAACTTTTGGTCAATAAATGATTGATGGAATTCAAATTCAATAAATATATTACAGTAAACTTTAGAGCTTTATAACATGAAGAATATCTGCTGTAATTATCACTGTAACCAACTTAATGTGATTTCAATAAAGAGGCTGGCCTTTCTTAGGAGCTACCTGAAATTATATAACATACTTTTACTCTTACTGTGAAAGTAATAAATATACACATGCGAGGGCTGGCCAGATAGCTCAGCAGACTACAATGCCTGCTTAGGCAGGCTCAGGGACCCAGGTTTGATCCCTGCAGGCTGTGCTATGCTGGCCCCGCCCCCAGAGCCCACTAAAACAGCAATTGAGCCTGGGCATAGTGGTACATGCCAGGAATCCCAGCGCTTGGGAGGCTGAAAACTGAATCACTACAAGTCCAATTTGTGTAGTGAGACCCAATAGAACCTGTACTAAATACATTAAAACAATAAAAATACTCTTACTTTTCTTTATATGTTTTTCTTAGCCTGTCCTTTCTTTCCAAACTATCATTTTCATGGGTAATAAAACATCTAATCTACAAATAAAAGTATTAAAGAATAGATAATATATGTATGAAAGGAAAGCTTATTGAAGAGAACCCTTTTATGAAAGTTTAAATAGAAAATACAGGGCTGAGGAGATAGCTTGGTGCCCAGCAAGCGCAAGGACCTGAGTTTGATCCCCAATAACACATGCTGTGCAGGTCACCAAAACAGGGCATAGTGGCACATGCTATAATCCTAGCACTGGGGAGGTTGAGATAGGAGGATCACTAGAGTCCAAGCTGCATAGTGAGACCCTGTGTTAAATAAATAAATAAATAAATAAAAAATAAATAGAAAACAGTTAACACAAATTACTTCAAGCATAATTAAAATTTCTCTTCCATTCTTTCCTATCAGGAGTCATATCTTATATTCCTCTTATAGCCTCCCTCCTCCTGTTTTAATACAGTTCAGTAAACAGAGGAAGCAATATGGCATAATGAAAAGAATGCTAACTTTAGAGAACAAAAGAGCTCATGACACTTTTCAAAATGCTAACTTTGGAAACCAAATAACTCATGCTGTTTTCTAGCAAGTTACTTAAACTTTCTAAGTCTCAGTTTCCTCAACTATGAAAACTGGTGACAACATCTACTAATATGAATATTTTAAGAATTAAAAATAATATAAATAAAATAAGACACACAGCAAATGGTCAAAAAGATAGGTCTAAACATTAATAACAAAATATCATTTGGACAGCTGAGAATGTATTTCAGAATTTTATCATTCTCGTGTGTGTGTGTGTGTATGTGTGTGTGTGTGTGTGTGTGTGTGTGTGAGAGAGAGAGAGAGAGAGAGAGATTCACCAGATTCTAATGCCCCTCCAGCTATTTCCATGCACATTTATTCTTCACAGATAACTCTGATTTAATACTTCATGCACTGCCTCTACTTCCAGCTCCTTAACTGTATTTACAGAATAAACTCCTCAGGAACCTTATAACCAGCAAGTCGATCAGCTCTTTCTCAGTGTTCATCTTACTTTGCAGCAGGTGTCCTCTGTTCTGAAAGTCTTATTTCTTGACTTCACTGACTTCATTATTCTGATTCCATTCCCCACAAAGAAGCTTTTCCAAATTTTTTACAATTCTCTCACAGTCTGTGTTATTTGTACATTTTAGTTGATGCTTCTACCACCACCCATTTCCAAACTATTATAGCCTTCTTTTCTATTCTCTTATTAGGACCCATGCAAAGCTTCATAATTTGGCAAAATAGTTTCTCCCTACTAAAGTGCTTTGTGGACTAGGTTGTCACTCTGTCTGCCATAGTAACATCTATCAAGGATTACATCAGCAGAAACCTTGATATTTAAATTTACAAGGGCACTGAGAGTTCAACTGAGACTGGGCATGGTGGCGCGGGCCTGTACTCCCAGCTCTTGGGAGGCTGTAAACAGGCGGAACACTACAAGTCTGATCTAGTAGTGAGACTCTGAACACCATTCCCTAAGATACAAAAGAAAAAAAAGAAGGGCATATATGTCTAGTTAATTCAACGGGGTAAAATAGCAACTTTTTAATACCCCAGTAGAAGGAAGAGAGGAATATGAGTCTGCTTGTGTTGTTTAAAACCAATACCTTGAATTAACTAAACGTCAATCTATATTTTAAAATAAAAAAAAATAAGAGCACAGAAACATAAAAATACAGTTCATAATTACTTGCCCAATTTAGATACTTTTAAGGCTTACATTATCCTTTAAATTTTCCAAAGCTATATATCACTCTATACAAAAGTAATTGTAAATCATCCAATAGTTGAAATCTAAGAATAATCTTTACAGTACAATTTAAGATTTGATGCGGTGGTTGGGGATGTAGCTCAGCAACATAGATTGCCTGGCAAGTATGAGGCCCTGAGTTTGATTTCTGGTACAAAAAAAAAAAAAAAACCTGACACAAAATGTTTCCATTAAGTCAAGCACAAATGTATGGATCTCTATCATTTGTGTGAGAAGGCCACTAAGGTTCAACTATCAAAAGACTCTTTGTTCAAGAAAACACACACCAAATAAATATCACTTAACATTTACTACTAAAAGGCTACACTGATGGAAGGTTCAAAAGCAACAAATATTTCAGCTACAGTGGAAAGGTACTGTGTTTCCAAAACTCCTTCATCTTTTCCCTATGGTACACTTAGCATAACATTCTTTACAACATATAAACAGGATTGAAGAGTGAAAATTAGTCTGGAGAATCCATTGAATTAAAACGTAAATTATATTTAGTACATTATATAAATGTCAACTTTCAGTCTCTCCCATCTCTTCCCACCCATGTCAGAATCACCTATTATAACTATATAAAGCCATATTTGTTAAAACAGAAGACATGACAATAACATAGAACAGGCCCGTAATAATGGATAGGTTTACCAAAACTGAAAGCTAATTGTGTAAAGAGGAAAAATACTTAGTAAGATGTTCAAATGAAATAATGAGATTTATTTCTCAGTAACAGGAAGAAGGGGAAATATCCTAATTAGGAAAAGTTAGAGAACCAATTTTAAAATACAGGCTATGACATCAGACAGGTATTGAGTCTCTTGCTTTTTGACTAATGGTTTATTAATCTTGAATAAGACTTAACCTTTGCATCTCAGTTTAGCTGTAGAACAGGGATAAAAAATCCTTAAAATAGTATAATTAAATGAAATTAACTATGAAAATCACTTAGAAAAAATATACTAAGATCTCAATAAAGTGTATCAAAGACCTAGACTTTTTATTCTTAAACTTTTTCAAACTTTCCAAGGAAGAGATTAGTTGCCAGAGTACCAGGAAAAATAGAAAGCTTTCAAAACTCTTTCTCTCCCTTTCTCTATCTCTCCTCCCTCCCTTATAAAGCTAGTATATGTTTTAAAAGCCAAAATGTTTTTTTAAATAAAAAAGTTGTACAAAAGAAACACTGAGTACTCTCATAGCAAATCAAATATAGCACTACTTTAAAAAGATAAGCTATTATCAAGTTGTCTCTACCCCCAAAAAACCAATATTGGGTAAAATCAACTAGTGAATTTTCTAATAAAATTCAATGAAGAGTTAAAATAAAAAGAAACATATCATTTCAAAGTACATTATGTAGACATGTGATCAAATTACTATCTCAGTCTCAAAAATTAAAAAAAAAAGGATTATAAGACTATTTTCTTAACATGTCATAACAAAATTTTGAACATACACTGTCAAGCCCTAAAGGCATTCTCCTACAAATGAGAAATGAGCCAAGGATGTCTACTACCATTACTATAATTTAACATTTTTCTAGAAATTCTGGCTAGTGCTAAATAAGAAAAAGGAATTAAATGTTGGCAAGAAAAATAGATGATCATAATCTACAAGTGATATAACTGAGTTATTACAAAACCCAATAAAAACTATTAAGAGTTCATAACATGACCAGTCACAGTGTATGACAACAAACTTATTCCATCAGACAGATATAATTCACTTTATAAAATAATGAAAAAAGATTTTATGTACAATTGCATCAAGTGCTCACTTTGGCAGCACATATATTATAAATTGCATCAAATTCTAAAATACAAGGGGCAGAACCCACATAAAACTAGAAACTGTGAGAAGAAATTTAAAGCTACAGCTTTAGTCATAAAAAATGGTTTGAAGAAATGGTGATAATTTTGTAGGAACAGCACATTTTTTCCTAAAAAATTCAAATATTCCAATAAGGTTCTTTTGGGACGTAAATACATTGCAATGAAAAATATGAGAAATGCTGAAATCTTTTCTAAAAGATAGTAACAAGAATTGCTGCAACCACAGTTTAAAATTATTAGAGCAAAAATAAACACCCCAATGAAACAGAAACATGGAAAAACTTAACTACCTATAGGTAGGTAGGTAGACTATATCTACTTTGGTATTTAAAACCTCCAGAAAAAGAGAATTATTCAATAAATAGTATTTGAAAAGTTTATCTGCCACTCTATATTTGAGTACATTGCAAAACAGGTAAAAGATATAAATATTTTTTAAAACTATGAAATTACTATAGGGAAATAGAGTAAATGATTACATAACTTGGAATGGAAAAGGCCTTTCTAAATATTTAACCATTTTAAAATGTTAAAATCCTGATGGCCAGGGAGATGGCTCAGTGGAATAAGCGCTTCCTGGCAAGCGCAAGGGCCTGAGTTCAATCCCCAGTTCTGTAAAATGTTAAAAACCTGTTTAAAAAGAAAAATGTACCAAAAACAAAATCAGAATGTAAATTCAAAAATGGGGAATTAGGGCCAGCCTGATAGCCTTTTTAGTTACTAGTGGACTAAAGTGCCTGCTTAGGCAAAGCACAGTGACTAGAGTTCTATCTCTGGCATGCTGTGTCAGCCCCGCCCTCAGGGCATGCTGAGAGGGCATAAGACTGGGCATGGTATTGTGCCTGTAATCCCAGCACTTGGGAGGCTGAAAACAGGAGGATCACTATGAGTCTGATCTGTGTAGTGAGACCTACAGACCCTGTACTAAAATACAATAAAAAATAATAAAATATAAATGGGGAATTTATTTACAGTAGAATTTGACATAATTGTTTTAAAAATATTCAATATCATATTAAAGGAAACTAACATAATTTGTCGCTGATAATCCATGTAAGTAACAATTAGAGAAGATTAAGGTGAAGTGAGGGTGAATTACTAGTGCTAACTGTGGAGGTGTGAACACACTCAGCCACAAGTAATACAGATCAATTTATTCAGTCTTTCTGAAAGGCCATCTATTCATATGTATTAAAATCATTAAAAGATGCATACCTTACAGGACTATCCTAAGGAAAGGACATGGCAACACTTAATTTATGAAGAAGCCAACCACTATTCATTCAAAATTATTAAAAATAGTTTAAATTTCCAAAAACCATTCAGGTGGTTAAATAAACATTTGTAAATCTATATACTAGAATGCACAATGTAAATATTTTGTAGTAAAGAATAATATTTTATTGACTTAGGTAAGCATTCACAACCTATTAAGTGAAAATAAACTAATGACAAGATACTGTATCTTAAAATTTTTAAATGACAAAAAAAGTTTCTTTGTGTTTAAAAAAATGTAATCACCCATCTCGAAAGATCTATATGAATATTCACCCAAACATTAATAAAAAATATCTCTGGATGAAAACATTAAAAATGTTATTTATTATTTATGTAGTCTTGCCCAAATTTCCTACAATGGCTATGTATTAACTATAGTAGTAATTAAGAAAATAAAGAGTGTTTACAATATTGTTACGACATAGTAACAACAGTATCCAAAATTATGCTACAGTGATATTCCTACTTTTTTTTAGGCTACACCAAAATTAGGGATGTCTTTCCTCTCTAGGTAAACTCATACTTTGACTTTTTATCACAATGAAAGAAATTTTCAGAGCTATAAAAGAATAAAAAAAAAGAGAGTGAATTAGACAATCAGACAAAATGTTTCATTCCATCTTTATTTATGGTCAAGTAAAATCCCAAATAAAGTCCATATATGAGCCATTCTGCTTTCATCACCCCAACAAAGGCAAGACACAGGATGAGGAACAAGCTATGGACCTCTACATCTAAATCTTTATCAGAAAGTTCAAAAATAAAATGAAAGTGTAGGGGTAGAAAACATAGGCATTACCTTTCTCAGAATAAAAAGTAACAGCCTTTGATAACTTTCAATCATAAATCTTCTCTGTCTCCTTTTGGAGAGGACTGATTTTTCTCTCCCAGAAATTTATAAGGTAATATCTAAGAGGCAAACAAGATTTCTTCTGAGCCAAATGCTTTAACAAGGAGATTTCCAAGGGTTAAATGTTCTGTTTCCCCAGTGCAGCCTAACTCTGAGAGGGCTAAAAAGACTGGCAGTACTTGGCTCTCCACAATAAGCAACAGACAAACTGCTAATTCCATCTTCCCCCCTCCAAAAAAATGACAAAGCATCACATGGTGGTGCCAGGGGTCTCAGGCTCCATTGAAGAAGTTTTTCTAAGAGGCATTCATTTTCACAGTATAGAGATTTTCTCTAAGTTCTCTGAATATGTAAGAGTTACTTCAGTGAACCAATCTTTATGTTACATGACAACTTTGCTAATAACAAAGTCTTTTGTATCATATTCTTTATTAAAGATGTTGCTTTTAAAACTTTTTTCCTCAGTGATCAAAATTCCAAATTCCTTCCTTCTACTTTGACTAGTACTAATTATTCTAATCAAATAATTACTACATCTTGCCTAAATTACCTACCTCTTTGTCTTTACTCTCATTTTCCCTACGAATGTAAGGAATAAACATAATATTCCTTCCACTATTTTCCTGCAGTGGTTTTGAACTATACCACTGCAGATGAAATTATTTAGAGAACTGTAAAAATAAAATAAAACAAAAAACAGCGCAAATAATCTATACTGACAGAAAGTAGATGAGTGACCAGTGGTTTCCTGGAGATGAGAGAAAAATTACAAGGGGGGATAAGAAAACTTTAAAAGTTGTGGATATGTTCATTATTTTAACTATATTTATGGTTTTACATTAAACGCATGTCAGACATTAAATTGCACATTTTAAAGATGTATAGTTTACCATATGCAGATTATATTTCGCAGACCTCTTGTGTAAATAAATACCAATGTTTGGGCCCTAGCCCACTGCCATTAGAATAAGAATTGGGCTCCTTTTGGAAATCAAAATTCTTAAAAACACTCCAAAACATTGTAAATAGGTAATCAAGATTGAGAGGCACTTCTCTACAACTATGGTTTTTCTCTTTTCACTTTAGCTTTCTTGAAAAGCTTCACTCACAAGCAACTAGTGTATTAACTACCTTTACTTGTCTAATCTTCTGAAGATTGGTTTCTAAACCACCACCCACCTAAAAGTGGGTGGTGGTTAAAGTTAGTTCTGGACTCCTGATAGTCACTCATTACTTAGGTCCTCTTCTTTTCTTTTTTTTTTTTTGTAGAACTGGGGATTCAACTCAGGCCCTTGCACTTGCCAGGCAAGCATTTATCCTACTGAGCCATGGGTCTTCTTCTTAGTTGATACCACTTTACAGCATTCAAAATTGTCAATCCCTTCCTCCTTCCTTTGAAAGTCTCTACCCTTGGCAACTTTTCTAATCTTGATTTCCTTTATAAATTCCACATTCATAGATCCAAATATCTATCCACATCTTCAGCTGAAAGTTCCACCACTTCCTCAAACTCAAAAAAATAGAAGCTAGCCTCTTCCATCAATGTATGGGTTCCTCATTTCCAGCTAATGGTAGGTACCAAGTCAAATCCTCAGTCTTGATTGTTCCTCTTTTCTTCTCACATAGATAATGAGGGCCTATTATATTCTACCTTCTTTGAGTGAGAATCTAAAATACAAGCCAATAAAAGGCTTCTCATTCAATCTAATCCCTTTAGCTAAGAGTAAAATGTTGTGGACTGACCCTCTACCACCCTCACTACCCTCATCTCTCACCATTTTCCTGCTAAGCCTGCACTGACCCATATTAGTGTCAATGTTGTTGGCATGTCATTGTCAATGACTTTCTCAACTTCCATTGTTTCTCATCCTCCTTGCCTTTGCAAAACTATATCCTCTTTCTGGAAAGTGCTTCATTAGCCTTTGCATTTCAAAATTCTGCTGGGTGCTCCCAATTCCATCAACATCCAAGGTAAGCTGACCAGGTCCTATCCTATGCTCCCTTACCTATGTTCACATTTATTACAAGATATTATAAATGTTACTTTATTATAATGTTACTAATACCTCATACATTGCACAATTATTTTCTGAAGACAAGAGTTATGACATTCATTTCTAAATCCCTGGTACATATTGAGCCTAGGGCAATGCAAAGTCCATTGGTTTGATTTTATATGTCAAAAAAAAAAAAAGCCTTGAATAAGATTTTAAAGATTTCTTAGGATTTATTATTTATATATAATAAATTCATTATTTATATATAAACTCAATATAAACAAGCCTCCTAGGATTATCACTTGATAGAAAGTTAGACCAATCCATATGACTTGATGCAGCTAATATTTTACATACTGAAAATTCCAGGCGGTGAAGTGTCACATGAACCAAAAATGTGGCATACCTGCTCCAAAAACCACCGTGAAACCCAAAGGACAAATAATGTACACAAGGGCAAGTGAGCCCTATTGCCTGTGGTATATCGTCCCTAAGAAAAGGAGTAGCTGCCAGTGGAACGAGCTCCTCTACTTGGACGCAGCGGCAGCCAGGCGTGTGATAGTATATTTCTCAGAGAACCGAGTCTGTGCACTATGAAACCACTAGGGCAAAATTATAATCTTTCAGTAGTGCCTAAACTCTGAGGATAGAAAGCACATGTGCATCCTGAAGGGCGGATACCCAGTTTTGCTGAAGAGGGGAAACTTAGGCTCTTTAATGCAACAATTTTCAACTAGAAGCCCTGACGATTCTCGAGTAGGATAAAAATCAGCCTCAGAAGAACTCGTGCAATGAAGGAAGCAGGGGCTGCAGAGATCTTCAGCGTAGTAAATAACCAAATGAGAAATTGTAGCTGCTTTCTGATCCTGTCTTCCTGCGCGGGACCAAAGAAGGAGGCGAATGCTGCATTCAAAAAGGAGCGGGGTTGAAAGGGACCATCTTGGCCAACAGACTGGACGGATGGCGGGGGCCTCCCCAGGGTTGAGGGAGAGGGCAGGAAAGCTAGGAGAGGCCGGAGCATCAGAGGGGGCGAGGTGGGAGCGCGGGCTCCCCAGCCGGAGCCCACCCGGGAGAGGAGCCGAGGTTGCAGCCTCGGGTCACGCCCGGGGCCCGACCTCTGCCCGCCGGAAAGGAGGGAGTCCGGGTCCGCGCGCTCGAGGTTGCCGTCTTGCAGGCAGAGGGCGGGCTGCGCCCAACTTCAGGGTGAGCAGGCGCTGGCCGCAGCCCACCCGCCCTGCTCGGCGCCGCTTCGAGCTCACCCGCCGAGCCTCGCGCGGGTGCCGTTACCCACAACGCAGCCGCAGCCGGGGACAAAGTCCCGTTCGCTCCCCGCCGCCGCCTCACCCCGGCTCCTCCCTGACAAAAAAGTTCTCGGTCTCCGACCGCCCTGGGGGCCCAGCGCGGGTCGCTCCCCCGACTCACCAGAGCAGCTACGGGAGCTCCACTGCAGAACCTCGACCTGAGGGGCTTGCAGCCACCACGACGGCGGCGGCTGTGCTTCCTCCAGAGTAAAGAACCAGCTGCCCCCCTTCTTCCTAGCAGAACGGGTCCCGGCGAGCCATCTTCCCCTCCTCTCACTGACTGACAACCCAGCCCCGACAGCCGCCACGGCCTCCAGCCACTCTGACAGGCTTGGAGAGAGACCCGTCCGCAGGCAACCAACCACTACCGCCCCACGCCAGTTCAGCCTATCACCGCCCTCTGGGATGGGACTAGAACAACTTCTCCACCAATGAGAATCCTCTGCTGCGAGGCTTGGGGCGGAGCCATAGAAGGGAAGGAGGGGCAATTTGAGTGGGCTAGGCCTGAGGAATGGGCGTGGTCGGGCCCCCGGAGGAAATGATTGACTGTAGCGTTTGTGGAGGCCGCTAAAGAAAGGAGCCTGTAAAGATCTCTTAAACTCTGAGCCCTTAGGGTTTAAGGACGTCTCAGAGGAAAGCCCCACAGGGTGTGGTAAGATAAAAGAAAAAAATTTATATTTTAATTTATTGGGTAGGAGAATTTACTTCCCAATAGCTAATTCAAGTGACAAGTATTTATCCAAAATCTTTTATATCTCCTAAAAAGGTGTGTTTTTTGTTTTTTTGTTTTGTTTTGTTTTGGGGCTTTTTGCAAAATGATAAAGAGAGAGAGAGAGAGAGAGAGAGAGAGAGAGAGAGAGAGCCCTTTCTTACTAAATCATATTGCCCTACCCTGGGAAAAATTCTAGTGTATTACCCCCTGTTCTCTTTTCACGGGCTGTTTTTTTTTTTTTTTTTTTTTTCCAACATATGGCAAATGCAATCAGATTTCTGTTAAAGGGTGAGAAGTATAAACATCGTGTCTATTTTCTTTGAGGGGAGTCCTGAAAGATACTTACCTAGCAGGGGAGATACCATGACCACAGAGCAAGTTACTGTTGGAGGACCGATGTGATAATTCAGGTCCATGGGCCAGACCCTGTAGTGTGAGAGTGTTTATCTAAAGTAGGGGGGATAGGAAGACCCCCACGGTGTGTTGCACCCTGACATCCTAGAAAAGCCTAAGAAGTTTAATTTTTGCCATTAAATCCTGGGGAGTGGGAGAGTAAGAGAGTAGGGAGGGAAGGAAAGCCAAAGGTTCAAATAGATCATAAAATAAACAGGAGAAAGTAAAGGAATACACACACACAATCAGTGTTACTGGCCATCAGCCATGTAGACCACTGATAAGTTGAGCTGATTTAAAGAACTGAGGTGTCTGTTAACAGCAAAGCCAATCAGAATCAAGGCAGGATTCCAGAAGACCTGAACTACACCTGTGAACCCAAGATGGAAGACAGGAAGAAATACTGGCTTCCTACACTGTGCAAGACACCTGGTTTGTCAAGAATACAGATAAATGCCAGAGCATACACAGCAGGATAACAAACAGGTGAAAAGTTAAGCAAAGGTTAATTGTTTAATGCAACAATAGAAGAGATGACACAAAGCAGCACACAGTTGCCTTATTGTTCAGAGGACCTTCTGGAGGAAGGAGCAATCTTTCCAATCAAGAGTAGTCAGGGAAGCCTTCATGAAAGAAGTCTAAACTGAGCTGACTCTTGGAAAATGGGTAAGAATTAAATCTGAAAAAAAAAAAAAAAATTGTGAGGTGGAAACTCCCAGAATGCTTGGAGAAAAACAGAAGATAGGAAGCCTAAGTAATGTTCAGAGGAAACAGTTTGGGCCAGCCAGAACCTGACAAGCTTGGTTGTGAATAGATAATAAACTGCTTTGAATACAAGCACAAATGTTCCAGAGGAATACATTCTCTCCTTCTGCCTTGTGGCTGTCTGCTCAGTTAAAATCACTTAGGATGCTTTCAAAAAATATTAATGCCCAAACCACACCCCATACCAAATAAATCAGAAAATTGAAGATGGAGCTTTGAATATAAATAAGAATTTTTTTAAAAGCTTTCCAAATGGCTCTAACACACACCCAGAGTTAAGATCGGGGTGATGACATTGTAACATTTTACTAATGCTAAATTAGGATTGTTTGTATGAAATGGATTGAGTGTAGAGAAAGTGAAATCTGCCTATGTATATACAATTTGTTTTCTTCCAACAAGAAAACAGGAAGCAGTTTACTGCCCAACTTCACATCCCATTTTGTACTGGTAAGATAAAATAAAAAAATCTAAATTAATTCTTCCACTAAGAGTCAGACCGAAGTACAAATTAATGCTAGCAATCCACTCTTCAACAATTTGCACATATAAAAATAAATTTCAAAAATAAAAATCTGCAGCTAACTATTGCACATAGCCATTTATATTTTAGTAGCAAAACACAAAAGAAAAGGCCCATGAGAACATTCTGTTTCAAAAAGGAAGTGCTTTTAACCTACTTTTTAAAAGGCAGCATATTCCAGACTTTTTCTATCCATCTTTGCTGATCTCTGATATATGTAAGTACAATTCTATATTAACTATTTAAAAGCATTTATCTTCTTCAGAAAAGTTTATTTGAAAAGGCCATCTAAACATGATGCAGCATGAATATTTTCCCTATGATGTTAAATTTCAGGAACTTTAAGAAAAAAAAAAAAGCTCAAATATATTTCTATTGAAAACAACTAAATAACATAACTTTGTGTTTTCAAGCAGGGTCCAGCTGTATGGTCCAGGCTGGCCTTGAACCCACTATGTACCCCAGGCTGACTGGTCTGAAACTTTTGGCCATTCTCCTGCCTCAGCCTCCATAGTGCTGGAATTACAGGCATGTGCCATCCTTCCCATTCTCTTTTAAGAAGTAAAGTGGAAATAGAAAGAAAATAATTCCCATAATGAGAGTAAAAGTTAAAAAGTCAGGCAATAGAAAGAAGAGTTAAGAAGCCATAAGCAGGACATGTTAAGAGCAAACTAAAGCCATTAGGTGAGAAGAGACCTCTACAGTGGAGGGTTAAGTGACAACAAAGGTACAGTAGAGGCAGAGGCAGAGTGGGACAGGTCACTATCATAAAGACAGGAGCAGTGAATTCCTGTTATGGAAGGAGTGATAAGACAAACCTTTTGAGGAAGCTGCCCTAGATCTGTCCATCCCCAATGTTTACTTCCCACATCTGTGAGATCTAGCTGTAGCTGCTTCCACTTTGATGCCTATGGTCCTCTAAGGGAATGGTCATGTCTTCCACCTCTAAACTAATAAGTACATCTGTGGGATTGTGGACCATCGCATGATGGTATATATTTTAGTTTTCATTCATGTTCCTGGCTCATAAATCCCGTAGTCCTTGTTAACTTCTCAATAACTGGAACAATAAAGTTAAAATATTTGTCCTTTTTATCTTTAGTTCTTGAAACTTTCAGGGGGATAAAATAAAAGGTGAGAGTCTTTTGCTATAAAATTGGACCACTCTAGGTCTCAGATGCTGGCCTCAGAAAGAAAATCAATCCGTCCATCCATCCATCAATCAAACACACACACACACACACACACACACACACACACACACACACACACACTCTTCTGCCCTCCTTTCACCAGCTGCTTTTTCTCCCAAAGGATGGCCCATAGAAATATACTCTAGCTGGGCGTGGCGGCGCATGCCTGTAATCCCAGCACTTGGGAAGCTGAGGCAGGAGGATTGTTGTGAGTTCGAGACCAGCCTGCGCTACAAAGTGAGCTCGAGGCCAGCCTGAACTGCATAGTGAGACCCTGTCTCAAAAAGACAAAAAAAAAAAAAGAAATATACTCTAGTCTTCCCCACCTTTATGCCTTGCAGCTGATATTAAAGAAATTCTTTGAGCTGCCTTGTCTAAAAGTAGATCATAACACTGCCATTTCACAAGGGGGTCCTGCCCCATACTCTGGAGAAAGGAATGCTGCAGAGAGGCTGGAAGGAATCTGAACAGACAGGCTTTGCTTGGTTTCCCTACTCAGTCTATTAGCATTAAGTCATACCCTTTTGTCCAATTGCATTTCAACACATCTGTCTGTGCTTCAATCATGCTTGGGCAATAAAATTCTCCTAAAAGCCCATAAGGGCAGAGTTCATAAAGCTGCTGGACAGCTAAACCGAAGAAGCCTGCAGGAAGGTGAACCAAACTTACCCATGTTCAGAGGGTGGTGCACCACAGTTGTGGAAGGACAGAATCTTGTACATTGGAGACCCTCATAGACCTCGCCCTATGATGTTAAATTTCAGGGACTTTAAGAGAAAAATTAGCTCAAATATATTTCTATTAAAAACAGTTTGAAAACAACTAAATAACTTTGTAATTTCAAGACGGGGTCTAGCTGTATGGTCCAGGCTGGCCTTGAACCCACTATGGAGCCCAGGCTGACTGGTCTCAAACTTTTGGCCATTCTCCTGCCTCAGCCTCCAAAGTGCTGGCAATCTGAACAACTAATTTGCCATTTCACAAGGGGGTCCTGCCCCATACTCTGCCCCATAGCACATCTGGCTGTGCTTTTATATTCCCAGTGAATTGACACACACACATAGTTTTCTTGAGTTCTGTGAGTCCTTTTAGAAAATTAATCAAGCCTAAAAGGAAAGAGGTAGGAGCCCAGTTTGGAGCCAGTTGTTCAGATATTCTAGAGGCTCAGACATTTGACTTATGTCTGATCCCTCAACTTGTAAGATCTAACATTCTTTCCAGGTAGAAGTTCAGAACAGGATTGAAATAGGACACCTAGCTGATATTTACCACAGAAGTGATTGCTAGCTTGCTAGTGGGGAAAAATCGCAATACATTTTTTGAATCATGGAAGTGCTCTGAGTTATAAACACGTAAGTGGAGAATTAGTTTGTTTTTCCCTTGTTTCCTCAGATGGATGAAGTGGAAGAAGGCAGACAAATTGCATTTTTAAAAATAGAATAAAAAATAGTAAAAAATTAGAAATGATACAGAATTTCACTAAACAAAATGATAGGAATTCAACAATGGTTGTTATGTTGCATAGTGTTGTCTTCAAATTAGGTGTTCAGATTGCCAGGTATAAGCATGCAAAATTGGTCCAAAAAATTAAAAGAAAAGGAAAAAAGCACTAACTATTCATTTCAATCAGCAACACAAGTATCCAAAGCTATTCTGTGTGTGTGTGTGTGTGTGTGTGTGTGTGTGTGTGTGTGTGTGTGTGTACAGGGAGACAATATGATGTTTACACATGTGGATCCGGTTTATTTCACTTATGACTATGGTCTCTAGTTGCACCCATTTATGTATAAAAGCCTCAAATTTATCATGTTTATAGCTGAGTAAAACTCCACTGTATAAAAATACCACATCTTTTTGATCATTCCTCAGATGACGGGTATCTTGGTTGTTTCCAAGATTTGGCTATCACTAATTGTGCTGGTACAAATTTGGGTAAACATATATATCACTATAATATGATGTTTTCAGTTCCTCTGGGAAAATTCACAGTAGGGGGATAGCTCATTTGAATGGGATTTCCTGTCCTAGTTTTTTAGGAGTCTCCACACTGATTTCCATAATGGTTACACCAGTCTACATTCCCACCAGCAGTGGAGAAGGGTTCCTTTTGCCCTACAACCCACAAGCATTTGCTATTGGTTGACTTATTAATGGCAGTCATTTTTCTGGGGTGAGATGGAATATCAGTCTTGTTTTAATTTGCATTTCTCATATGACCAGTGATGTTGAAGTTTTTAATGTATTTATTTGCCATTTGTATTTCTTCATCTGAGAAGTGTATATTCATCTCAGATGCCCATTTTGGATTGGGTCTTTGAATTTTTAGGGCCTGATTTTTGTGAAGAGAACTTTATCATTCAAATTAGTTATGAGTTTTTCTAAGAATAGCACTCCTGGAAAGAAGAAATCACCTTCCACATCTTTTTTCAAAGATTCATAGATTATAATTTATGACATGTAGGGCCAGGGAGATGGCTCAGTAGAATAAGCACTTCCCTGGCAAGCTCAAGGGTCTGAATTCAATCCCTAGTTCTGTCTTAAGGGTAAAAGCATCTTCTTTGTTTTAACTTTTAATAACTAAGCCAATGTCATATGTATAAGCAAGCCTCTCTACATAAGGTAGAAAGGCCAATAATTCAAGTGATTTGAAAATGAAAAAAAATCCACGTTTTAAACACTATCTTCTAGAAAAAAAATTGTTTGGAAGGAATTATGCATCTATTATAAAGCATATTTCTGAAAAACATTTTATGATATGAGAAAAAGCTATCTTATCACATGAAATGAAAAAGCTGAGTAAACCACACATATACACTGTATTTATATATCACAGTTTCACAGATGCTTTTATCAATAATGCCTAAGCATGGAGAAATCATGGATAAATTTTATTTTCTTCATGTATTTTTAATCTACAAAATGTTCTATAGTAAGTGTTAGTTATAAAATCAAATGAAAAGAAGTACATGTTATTTATAAGGTGAAAAAAGACCAGATTGTACATTGCTTATTTTTAAATGTACCTAGTAAACTTTAGTTAAACACTTTTCCTTTCACTTCAGCCAATGCATTATTCAAAATTCTTTAAAATGTACTCATAAATACTAAAGAAAGCTCTTGTCATTGCTGACAAGCAAAAGACCTCACTAGAAAGTATAGTAAAGAACAATGAACTTGTATATAAATTTCCTCTGCCAGATGGGGACCCAGACAACAGAAAATAACACAGAGAAAATATGTTGGTAAATGTGATAAACACTGACTCCTCCACAGGAAGCTAAACTGTGGTTTGTCATCTTTAGGTCCTCTGCAATAGTAAAATGCTCTGCCCTGAGAGGAACTTCAGAAACACAAGTTAAAGGAGCACATAAAACAATGTAGTCTTTTTCTATATGCTCTCTGTCTCAGCTTGGTTTATGAACTTCTTTTCAAGCTTGCATATCTATCCCTATGCTTATTGGCCAACCGTGGAAAAATGTAGTATTTCCCTTCTTGACCACTCACTGCATTCATCAGGGCAACATATTTCCATTGCATTTGACTTCATACACATTGTGTATCACCTTGGATATCTCCAGAGTCATTTCCTACATATTGATTTCTGTCCCAAACAACAGAGGCAGGCTCAGGCCCTACACACTTTCTTGCTTTCCTTGCCGTCTCCTACTCAGTTCTTAAAGCAATACAAAAAGCACAAGCACTAGCTGTAGTGTGGATATACATGAGACCATCAGCCCAGCCACAGGAGAGCAATGAAAGGAGTGGCAAGAGAAAGCACAGCCTCACACAGTCCTGCCAGCCCACTCTCCTTGGTCTATAAAGCCTAATGGATCCCAACACTTGAATAACACTTCCACTTTTCAATTTTATCCTCATTGACTTAATCATTGTCACCACACCCTGATGTTAATGCCAAGAGAAAGTGTTGGTAGGAGAACACAACATCACGAAATATTCAATAAGAACAAGCCTGCTTTCCATTTCCTCTACTGCCACATGGAAGTGTCCCAGCCCATCATGAAGTCAGTCTCTCTGGCTCACCATTATGCTGACATAAACAGGGCACATACTCTCTTATTTTTCTGTTTGCCTTAATGCAGAAATGTTCAGGACCAGCTACTCTGTGTTGCTTACACAGTGTCATGTTAGGGCGGGTGAGATAGCTCAATGGACTAAGCACCTGCTTAGACAAACACAAGGACCGGGGTTTAATCCCAGGCACCACATGCTGTGCTGACCCCTCCCTAGCTGGCGATCGAGTCTGGGCATGGGTATGGTGGCATAGGCCTGTAATCCCAATGCTGGGGAGGCTCAAAAAAGAAGTATCACTGAGAGTCTGAGCTACTTAATGAGACCCTGCACAAAATACAAAAACAAACAAACGAATGAATAAATAAATGGTATCATCCACTAGACCTCTGTTCTTATAGGTGGTTGGGACTTAGTTTTAACTTCAAGGTAACTCCTAAGGATTTTCATTTTTCAATTTAAAATTAACAGGAGGAGTAAAAAGAAAAACTTAGCAAAGATTCATTCTCCAGTCCTTGAGAAAGATGATGGCTTTAAAAGAGAAAGTGGGGAGGGTAAAGGACACAAATACAGATGTCTGAGATCAGGACAGTATTTAGGGAGAATTTAAGCTCTGAAGACCATGGGCAGTAAGGCACTACCTGGGGCTGAGAAGAATCAAGGTAATTTTTGAAGGAAATCAGATGAAATGAAAGGATCAGGAGAGGCAAGCTATCTGTACATGGATCAGTCCTGCCAATTCTGCAATTGTACCTTTAAAATATTAGGCTGGGGATGTAGCTCAGTGACACAAGCACCTGCTTGGCAAACACAAGGTCCTGAGTTCAATTCCTGGTACAAAAAAAAACTACACTGAAGACAACAATGTGCAGAATAACAATCACTGTTGAATATCTATCATCTTTTTTAAAAAAATGTTTGTATCATTTCTAATGTCATCTATTACTTTTTTAATTAAACAAAGAATAATACATAAGGAATAAAGAATGCTGCGACAGCTCTCTAACATATGAGAAACTTTGTCTATCAAATGAAAGATTACATGGAAAAACATTCATTTGAAGATGGATGAGAGAAACAATGAAATACGTAAGGGATGCTGGAATAGTTGTCTAAAAGATGAAAAACCATTTCTGAATCAATGAGACCAAATGGAAAAGATTATATATACATATACATGTATATATATGCATCTTTTCTGCAATAAAGGAAGAATTATAGTATTGTGAGGTTTTACTTAAATACATATCAACATTGAAAATTTGAAGCTATGTATGTATCTATGGCCTTGATGATGTGTTATTCAAAGAAGATTGGGGACATTACATCGGAAGTATCTCACTCTAGAGGCATCTCTTGCCAGTGTTTCAACTAACTGCAACTTAGCACTTGCAACTTTAGAATTAGGATAATATGTCACAAATAAGTTTTCAACTAGAAAATTAGTGGCTAATTCACATGCTGAAGGTTAGAAATAGTTGAGATGGTTGAAATTAAACATATTCAAAATGTGTGCATTGGTTGAAATATTTTGGAGACACTCTACTATTCTGTGTCCAGAGTACATATAACTCTCTATTGAGCCACCCTTGGGGATAACACCCCTGGCTTTATCCCCAAACAACCTGTGTCCAGTCATTGGAAGAGGATTTCTGTTTGCTGGGTGCTGACTATAAGAGTAACAGTGTTCAGTGACTGAATATTGTCCTGTCTTCTTTGAGTAAACTGCATATGTATAGTTGGAATACCTCTACTTCATATACTCTAAGGGTTCACTGAAGTTTTATGTCTGTTTATTATTTAATATTGATTTAAATATCAATTTGGAACCCCAAAATATTATAACACAATATGCCCATTTACTAGTGGAAAATAGCCTCCAA
>PVKA01035926.1:0-10317 GCA_004027165.1 Ctenomys sociabilis
TTTTTCTTTGTATTTTAGGGAAGGATCTACAGGGTGTTCAGGGTCTCACTACTAGATCAGACTCTGAGTGATCTTCCTATTTACAGCCTCCCAAGAGCTGGGCTTACAGGTGTGCGCCACCATGCCCAGTCTCAATTGCTGTCTTGTCTCATCGTGTCCTGGGGGCAAGGCAGTGCTTCTTTTCCAATCTTGGGAGAACTTGAGCAAAGAGTGGTTTGTATCCATGGCTAAAGAGAGCAACCACAGAGCTAATCATTCTCTCTATGAAGGAAATAGGGAGGAGATTGACACATCTGGAGGGAGTGACCACAATAACCCTGCATTTCAGATTACAACCAGCAATGTGATAACTAACTGCCTAAGAAAATGTTCATATTCTATGAGCTCTATTGAGTTTTTTTTTTTTAGCTTCAGCATTATTTCTGCCATTCCAATACTTTTAAAGCACAGAACAGCCTTTAATATCCTAGGTAATTTACTTTAATATCCTTGCGTTATTTGCTACTAAATGGAAATACTGTCTAATATTTCTTTCACCTAGTTTTCTCTGGCAGAATATGCTGCTGTCTACTTATGGATATTTAGCTATGTTTCTAGTCACTAATTCCACAGAGAATCCTCTACTGGTAAACCTCTAAGTCTTCTCTTCTCGTGCATTCAGAAAAGTTTCCAGAAAGTTTGGTTTTGGTGCTACTGTGCTTGTTTGCTAGTATGACAAGCACTTTATAGTCTCTAGGGCTTAGTTAGTAGTCCCCAGGATTTTAAGACAGAAAGGGATCTTAGGAAGAACATTTCCTTTTTTTATTTTAAAGAGAAAAAAAGCAATAAAAACAGTACAGAATTTCAAAACAAGACAATAGTTTAACAATGGTTAATATATTGTGTATTGTTATATTCAAAGCAGTTGCTCACATTACAAGATATAGTCATGTATGATTGATACATGATGTATTGATTGATGCATGATTGATCAGATGATATAAGCACAAACCATTTTTTTCAGTGAACTAAAAGAGGTCAGTAGTATATCTTATCTCTCTTATGTATGTACCTATTTTCTTTTCCCTTCTTTTCTCCTTTCACCCATCCCAGCTGTTCTTTCTTTTTTAGCAGTTTCTTTTTCTTTCACAATGTCTATTGTAGATCTGGATCTTATTTACTTTTTCAGTTTCATACACTTGGAAGACTATATGATGTTTATATATGTGAGTTTGATTTAACTTATGAGTATGGTCTCTAGTTGTGTGTTTATTTTATTGCCTATAAAATCGTTAACTTTATATTTCTTTATAGCTGAGTAATACTCCATTGTATAAAAATACTACATCTTTTTTATGCATTCCTCAGTTGATGGGCATTTGGGTTGTTTCCAAGATTTAGCTATGACAAATTGTGCTGCTATAAACACAGGTGCTCATTCAGCACTGTGGTGTGATGTCTTCAGTTCTTTTAGGAAAATACCCAGAAGAGGGTTAGCTGGGTCAAATGGGCCTCTATTCCTAGGAAGGACATTATGATTTCATTTGATTGAGAAGAAACTGAGCTCCAAAGATGTGACATCATGTGTTCAAAGTGTACAACTTGCCTTATCTGTGGGATGTGGTAGGCTGAGCATCAGGAGTACGACCAGAACAAATTGATCATCCATGTTCCTTATTATATTTTTATTTTGGTACAGAGTCTCACTACCTAGCTCAGACTTATAGTGCTCCTCCTGTCTCAGCGTCCCCAGCGCTGGGATTACAGGTGTGTACCACCATATCCAGTTTTAGTGGCTGGCTCCACATGGGGCCAGCATGGCATTTGGTACCGGGGATTGAACCCAGGTACTTGCCCTTATCAGGTAGGTGCTTAGATTGCTGAACTCTCTCCACAGCCCCATGTTCTTACACATAAATCCAAGATACAAACACTGAGGAATATGGTCAGAACAAAACGTTCAGCATACATGTTCTTATGTATAAAAGCAAGATACAAATGTTGATCTCTTCCTTGTGAACAGGAAATGTTCTTATGGGAGAAAGCCTCCTTGTGGTAAGATAATTTGTTCATTTATCTCAGATGACTTCTCTTCTGAGTTCTAGAATATTCCCAGGCTGTATGTTCAACATGTCCATTGTGTGTCCACTGTCATGGCTGTCAGCTGAGATGATTCTGCTTCAGTCCCAGAAGCAGCTTCTTGGTCGAAGCTACCAGGTCCTAGCATGGCAGCCAGCCTGTGATACCTCCACACCTGCTGACCGACCACAGGTTCATGAACCCAGCCACTTCAGGTACTCTGCCACGTCTCTACTACCTGCTTGTCAGAAAAAGCAGAAGCAGAGAAAGCTTCTTTTTACCTCTGTGGTTCAGATGTTGCCCACATCTACCCAGGTGGTAGGTTAATCTTCATCATAATGAAATACAATATTTTGTTCTAATTCATTCAGACTTCTAGATACAAGAGGTCCAGGAAACATCAGTTATATACATCAATTATACCTTTGGTTTCATGGATTATAATCAGTAGAGCAGATTAACTAAAAATACCCTGGAGCTCTGAACAAATGTAGTCCACTGGCATTTTTTTTTTTTTATAGCTTTATTGGAACACAGTCATACTTATTTATCTATATATTGTCTCTGATTGCTTTTATGTTTCAATGCTGAAGCTGAGAAATTGTGACAGAAAACTTAAAAACTGAAAATATTTACTATTTGGCCCGATACAATAACTAGGCCTTCTGTGTACAGTCTCTCTTGCAGCTGTGTGAGATTGTATTGATTCCAGATGGGATGGGTACCCGCAGTGTTTTCCAGGTTCTCATTTGTCCTAATCCCTCAATTGGCCTAGGTAATTGGTGGATGTAAAAGATTACCATTTATTGTAGGGGAGAAATGAGAAAAAGAAAAGAGGTGAAAGGAAAGAAAAGATAAAAAGATGAAGTGAAACAGAAATGATCCGGGAGGAAAGGGTGCTTTGAAGGAGAAAGAGAAGGTATATCTTATAAGCAGAATGACCACTGCAAGAAAAGAGGACCATGGTTCCAAGGCCAATTGGTGCCACCCTTTTATATCTTGTTTGATAGTTCATTTAGAAGGTGGTTCTACTTGAGCTTGTTCTGGAAGATTGATATCATTTGGCTTGTTCAGCATGTTTACCTATCAGGCCATTGGCAGCAGGTGGAGGGCTCGATTTGATTCCATGTTGGGCTCAGGTGCTGCTGTTCTGCACCCACCCTTAGTAAGATTCTTCAGTTGGTAGGTCATGCTCAGCGGATACAGCCACACTGTCATGACCCAGCTTCATATTACAACGTGACAAGCTGTGGTCCAAAGAGCTATGAGTGAAAGTGATGTGTATGCCACCTGCGTGTGTTGACTTTAGGTATTAGGGTATTGTGTGTGTGTGTGTGTGTGCATTCTTCCACCCCTCTTCCTGCTTCTTATAAGCTTAGAAAACTTTCTATAAAGTACAGACAGTAAATATTATGGGCTTTGAAGGCCACTGAGTCTCTGTTGCAACTATTCAGCTCCACTCTTGGAGCACAGAGACATCTGAGGACAAGACAAAAACAAGTGAGCATGGCTGTGTTCCAGGAAGACTTTATTTACAGGACAGATGTCATCTGCAGGCTGTAGTCTGCTGACCTCTGCCTGGAGAGATGGCTCAGGAACACAAGGAAGGAACTTGGCTCCTGGATTACAACATGGGAAAGAACTGCCCATTATCCTGGACTGCTCATATAAAGACAGAATCATGAAGAAAACAGAGAAACAAACATTTTAATTATTTAAGCCACTGTCTAATTGACTTTCTTTTTCATTGCAGCTTAAATTTACATATTAATGATGGGGGTTGTGAATGCTATCCAAACTAGGAAGATAATATCTAATATTGGCTTATTGTCCTGTTTCTAACATTTACCACCAAATGTTTCCTGATCACATCCCAGGAGCTGGCTGTGCAGGACACAACCAGGGAATGAAAATATGAAGGAGACATGTCCTGCTCTGGCAGTGGACACCATCTGTTTTAGGATTTGCTGATGGGTTGTAACTAGGTGTGACATCAGTGACTCATCATTTATAATTTAAAGCTTTTAAGTTTGTGTACTATCAGGGATCCCCTGAGACTAAGCTCAGGCCCAAAGATGTGCTAAGAGGACTCACAAGACTCAAAAGCTGTTGTTTTATTAAAATGAAAGGGTACAAATTAAAATCAATAAGGGGAGAGACTCATGAGATGAAGTGTAGGAGAAGCACAGACACAGCTTATGGCTGTCTCATCCCAGAGGAGCCACACAGCAACACACTGCTTCATCTTGCAGCAGTGAGCTGCGATACCAGAAGTGTTTCCAATGCCTGGCCTTGGTATCCAGGGATTTTACTGGGGGCTCATTACATAGCCATTCTGCATTAAAGTGACTGACTTTAGTCTCCAGCTCTCTAAGCAAAAGCAAACATTCTCCATAAATCATTCTTAACATAAACTCATAGGCTATATTGGCAATAGCATGGCCCATAGCCTCTGGCATACAAAGCCACCTTATCAGGTAGATTATCCCAATGGCCCAATATTGCAAGAGGTTATTTTTGAATTCAAAGGTAAGTCCTAAAGTTGGTCTTTCTTGGGAATATGGGTAGCTTGAGTGACCTAGAGCTGCTGTTAACCCTTTCCTCTGCTTGTCTTTTAATATCACTAAGAGTAGATTCCAGGTTATCCCCTTTGCCCTTTTATGTGCTTTATTGTTGGGATAGAAAGATATTGATTTATAGCTTTTATGCTAGATTAACACAAAAATGTATAGAGCATATTGTTGTCATCTTTCATGAGGGTGATAAAAAGTTGACAATTTGTAATAGCTAAATCCTGGAAGGATTTATCAACAGATGAATACATGAACAAAATGTAGTATCTAAATGTAATAGAATAGTAGTCAGTTATGAAGAATGACAAATTCGAGGTATTGATAGGAAAATGAATGCACCTGAAAAAAAAATAACGCTGAGTGAAGTGAATCAGATACACAAGTTCAAGTATCATACTATATCCCTCATTGGAGTGAGGCAAAGTACAAAGAAAACAGCAAAAGGATGGATACAGAGGGACCTAGCACAGATTTCATAGAGTAGGGAAATGATCCAAGGGAGCAAGGAGAGAGGTGGAAGGGAAAAGTCAATGGGAAATGAAAGAAAGAAATGCCTGGCATGAATTGCTTCTCTCTAGCATGTGCCTCTCTGCCTTGGAGCCAGTTAAGTATGGACTGAAACCTCCACTAACTGTGAGCTAAGTAAATCTTGCCATCCTTAATTTTGAGTGTCAGGTATTGTGTCTCAGCAATGAGGGAAAAGTAACCAAAACAAGGAGGAAATGATATAAAGGCAGTGAACCATGAAAGTTAGTGTGTATACAGTGGACAGTGAGAACTTTTATTCAGCTCTAGTAGGAATAAAGGTTGGGAAAACTAAGCAGAAGTCATAGTGTAGAAAGCTTTGGTAATGGGCTTACAATTCTCTGTTGAAATAAGCATAGAGTTGGGGAGTTCTGGGCCTTCAAAAGATTTCATCTGGTGAATTGATTTGTTCATATCTCCGGTTGAGGAAAATCCTTCTGCAGGAATTTGATGGACTTAAGTTTGAAATAGGATCACCTGTAACAAAACTATTATGGGCAAAACAGGGAGAACCTGAACTATGGATGTCAGTATAGATAGAAGAGACTAGAAACAATTCAAATACAGAATATGTGCTACTGAGTTCTTAAGAATTTGGCAAATACTGGCATGTAAGAAAGTAGGATGGAAAAGAGACTAGTAGCCCCCCGGGTTCCAAGGTTTAGACTACAAAGTGATTGAGATGGTTGCGTTCTTACTATAGAAAATAGGGAAGATGGAAAAAGAGGCTCTAGAGTTTATTTGAAGAGAGTTTGGGGTAGGGAGGTGGTAGATAATACATGGCTGTGGGAAGTGGTGTGTGTGTGATGCCAATCAAATATCCAAGTGATGTCCATCAGGGCACTGAAAAAGTGAACCTATAGTTTGCCAGAAGGCTGTATGTACAAGGGTCCTTGGCACAGAGGTTCTGTGGAAATAAATAATGTTGTCAATTAAGAGAACATAAAAGGAGGGGCCAGGCTGGAGATGCAAGCCTCTATCTAAGGGACAGCCAAGGAGGAACTGTCAGAGAAAGAAAAGGAGGATGAGGTTGAAAGCCCAGGAGGAAAGCAAATCCTCAGGGGGTCCCTGAGACAGAAGGATGCAGTGGGAAGACTTCTGACCCTACTTGCCAGCAAAGCAAAGTTGAATGACCTTGAAGTGGGCAGTGGCCACATTTCAGAAAGTAGGAAATAAGCGAATACTGGGAAAGTATGGAATAAATTTCCATTTCTGGGGAGAAGCAAGAACTTCTTGGTTGGGTGGGAGGGAGCTGGATGTGACACAGTGGTGGACCACCAAATACAAAATGCGAGTAGGTGCCCCAAGGCTTTGAAGTAAACTTAGGAGAGCATGCCCACAAAGCCCTAATGTTTGTCTCACATGAATTTGTGACAGCTGTTTTGATAAGGTCCCTCCTAAATGCTGGTGACACTGTGAAAACCCTCCAGACTCTAGGGAAATCATCCCACCATCAATTAGCATCTGGGCACTCTATTCGCCATGGAATTTGGCAGGTCCTTGGGTGCTGTGTTCCAGCCCAGGGTCTCTTCAGATTAAAGAGCTGTTATAACTTTCTGTTTATTTTAGAAAAGATTAATGGTTCCCCCTCCTCGTTTCTCAGAGACAGACTTCAGTCTGTCGGGAGTGAGTCATTAAATATATTGGTTCAACTGCTCTGGTTGCAAGATTACAGTTATAAAATCATCCAATTTTGACAAAAAGCAGCTGTAGCCTTTCTTAGTTTGAGTCCACGATTCCATGTGGGTAGAGACAGATAGGGAAAATGAGTGGTAAGTGTTCCGTGAGAGAGATGCAAGCCCTCCATCCTAATCTGCAATCTTCCCAAGCTCTCCAACTTGTTGGAAGATTTCTTTCAATGAATTCATGTCAATAAACCCACTTTAGCCTACTCTTACTAGCTACTTCCATACATCATGTGAATCTGAATAAGAAAATGAACAAGAAGGAATATTTATTTTCAAGAAGTTTATAGAATATCATTGTAAGTTAAGGCCCGCCAAGAACTCTGACCAATGGCTGACTATCATTAGAGCTGTCTATGCTAGAGGCGTCTGAAGATAATGTAGGAGGGGACACAGTCCTTAGACAAGACTTTCTAGAAGAGGCAGTGCATGTGCCAATCTTCAAGGAACTGGATGGACATTTGTGCAAGTATGTATACAGCTACACATGAGTTTATAGGGATAACTAGAGGGAAAATGAAGCATTTCATGGAACATTTTTTTTCAGGAGATCTGGGGTATGAGATATGTGCAGGAAGTTGTAAAAGAGATATTTAAGAAAAGCAGAGATAGAATTTGCTAAAAATCTACCCAAATTATGGATAGATTTGATGGGAAACTAAGGAAATTGAACTTTTTCTACCAGCATAGAGAATCGTGGAAATTTTCAGCAGAGAAGACTTATTATCAAAGAAATCAGAAAAGTTATTGAAAAGCAAAAGGTTATGGCTGGCAATAGTAGTTCAGTAGGGTTCTAGGTTCTTTATCTCAGCCAATAAGATCCTTTCACCCTCATCTGAATCTGATTTCCCTTGTAGCCTACAGAGCAGAGATTTATTCCTTCTTTATTAGTACTAAATATCTTTGAGAACTTTCATTCTATCAAGTATCATGAAAACACCCCAGAGACACAGAGCAAGTGAGAAGCATACAAATGCTTACCTAGTCACTGGCCTAGGGACAATGTTAATCCCTCCCCAGTATACTCATGTGCTGTACCTCTGTGCTGGGAGCCACAAGTCTATACTTAAGGACAGAATGTACATGGGTGACCAGGGGGCTTCAGCATGGACCCCAGACCAGGTCAGGAGTACAGGGAGCCATTGGTCTCAGATCAGTTCTACCCATGGAGAAATAGCAGCAAGAATGAGAAAAAGATATATAAAAAGACAAAAGCTTGGCTAGGTGGTCACTGGTCTGCCTGGCAGGGGAGAGAGAGTGCAATGCCACAACAAAATCCATATTTATTTATACTTTTGCAAAGAGAATAACTGAATCCACCCATGACATAAGGTTGCCTAGCAACTAATAGCTGACCTTTACCAGATGTTTATCTCAGGACTGAGTTAGCTTGTTTGTTCTAGGCACTGAGGCCTAGTATTACCTACACTAGGAAAATGCACCCATTTTCCAGGTCCCACAATGTGCAGGCAATGCACCTCTCAGAATCTTCCTGGACAGATGGGGAGAGAGGGAACTGAGTTGCTCCCCATGTAGGGCTGGAAGCTTGGGCCTTCTTCAGGGTGGTCTTGCTTTTGTGAGCAACAAGGGGACAGGGGGAGGGTGAGAAAGACTCTTGAAGTCTGCTTTTAGTGCAGCAAATTACAGCTTGCAGAAGATGTTGGTCTAATGAAGGCAACCACTGAATAACTGTCCTAAATGAATGATGGTCGCTTGTGCCCAGATTACCTGCATCCTTGTTTTGCTTGCCTTGCTCTTGTGAAAAATTCCCCATGGCCTTTGTCTCATAGTTTGTCCTCTTTCTGTTTTTATCTTCTGGAGGGTAAAATATAGTTTTAACTGAAAGATGAAACACAGACACACTAAATGGAAGCACTCCTTATGGGAAGATGCTCAAGATAGTAATTAAAATGTTGGCGGTGTTCTTGGAATCAAAGAAACAATCACCTGGTGGCAAACATTGTGCTAAAGTAATCCAGAATGAAGAAAAGCTTTTTAAAGAATTAACTATAGTGTGTATAAATTCATCTACAATTTGTGTAAAAGACCAAAGGTTAGGGGCAACGTGACTTTCATTTATAGTGTGCTCCAGTGGGGTCTTTCTCAGTGGGGAGCTTCTCATATCTTGGCACACGTTTCCACTCTGCTGGACATCCAGCATCACGGGCCCTCTTCTCAGTGCAATCCTTATTCCTCTGATGGAGTAAAATGGAAATACATCCAGAGCAACAGAGTTCTGAGTTTCAGGATGCCCGTGCATAAGTTCCCACTTCTGATCAGCATAACCATTCGAAAGGCTTGCCTCATCTCCACCTCTAGATGATGATCGGAGACTCAAGCTGGGTTTCTGCCTCTCTCACATCACCAGACAGGGGTGCTGCTGGTTCTCAAGCCCCAGCAGGCTGACCCCTAATACAGTTTTCTTTCTTAAATAGAGAAGTGGAACTTCAGTGGAAGTGGAGACCTATACCACATTTCAATCAACTGATAAAGAATCACCTGGGACTTTGTTGTTCTTAGCTGTATTTCTAGTTACCTTTTAAGAAGCACAGATTTTGTTACACAAGAAAGCTTGGAGGTAGGAGTTGATGGGAAGACCGTGGAGCTCCCAGGGACAATCAGACAGGGAGAGGAAGAGGAGAGAATGCCAAGGGGTCTTGAGAAATGTTGAAAGACATGGCATGATCCACCCACACACTGTCAACCTTGTATCCCAAACCTTCAGTACAAAGTATTACTCATGAGGTGTTAAAGAATGAATTGTTTGTATAAAATGTTGAAGAATTGACTACTACACCTGGGCTGGGAAAGACAGATACAGAGACAGTCACGTAGACCCAGGAGCCAGACCATGAGAAACCTCCTTTGGGAACTGTCAGGACTCAAGAGTGCGTAGGGCTTGTGGTGCTTGTGGGACAAGTGGTTTCAGCTGAGATGGCAGAAGTGTCAGCTCACATTTGCCCACAGACAATCCAAAAGAAGGCTGGGACAGCAGTGGGCTCTATGATACTTTCTAGAAATTACTGCGAGGAGAACTGACACATACCAGAGATAGACCAGCTTGAAGATTTCCTCAAACAGTATGAAGGTCTGCATTCCTAGTTAAGAAAATTCATGAAGCATTTTATATCGCTGGTGATTTGTTTTGTAACCTGGTTAGGACTGTAAGTGGAATTACCTAAGAAGAGTTAAAATTGGCTAGTGTAGGATGTTATGCAGATGTAGACATAAACAGCTTGAAGTCCTGTTCAGCTTGTGACCCAAGGACGGTCACTTCCACAGCCTCTGCAATAAACATATGATAGGGATGAAGCCCCAGATCTCATGAGAATGATAAAATGGTAGAGAATAACTGAATCCACATAAGAAATGAAGATGAAATTAAGCATAATTATTGTACAATTATGATTATTATACACTGGGATTCTCATCTAAACATTCAATCTGGGCTGACCAGATAGCTCAGGGGATTAAAG
>PVKA01035926.1:10417-22343 GCA_004027165.1 Ctenomys sociabilis
AAAAAAAAAAAAAAAAAAAAAAAAAAAAGAAAAAAAATTCAATTTGTTCACAACATGGCCTTTGCAAATGTTAGCTTGGATCCCTTTGGAACCAACCAATATACTCTTAATTTAAGTTTCTCTGTTCTAGTAGGCTGCTTTCTTATATTCAAGATCCTATTATCACTTGGGAAATATTCCTTATCTTGAGAGATCACTAATTTTTATGTGGGAAGCAGAGGATGGTGCTCCCAAGAGCCCTGTCAATGGGAGTTCTCACGAGGTTTCCTGAGTGCTGCTGCAGGGTGTTCTCCATCGTCTCACCCCACAGTCACAGGCAGCATATCCATTCATTCTAGGCCAATGTCTCCTTCAAGGTGCTCAGTGTTCCAAAGAGTTCTGAATAAAAGAAACCATTAGTGATGCTGGATTTTGTTTGTTCCTCTTCTGATGCTTCCACAGAAGGTCTCTCAGCTGTCCCTTTGGATCTCAGTTATCTTGTCCACTCTCTTGCCCTAGGATAGGCTTTGTTCTTATATACACCTAACAAAGTGGTCAGTGGTTGTGACTTTCATTCAAATAATAATGATAATGATGATACTATATCAAGAGGGCATTATGCCTTTTAAAGATGGACTTGAAGGATTTGAAGTCCCAAGAGAAATACTGCAAGCATAAAATATGGGGTCCTCAATGGGCCTCTCCCTGACCCTTAGGCAGAGGTTGCAGGTTACAACCAGCAAGGAAGCAGGAACATTGTACCAAGATTTTTGCCCTCAGTATACTCTGGGTTTCTCTTGAAACCAGTTCAGAATCTAATGTTTTACAGATGGTAGAGGCACATAGCTACTGCTTAAGCAGGCAACTTGCAGGGACCTGGAACAAAAGGGTTCAAGAAAACATCCTAGAAGTAGTAATAACAAGTTCAGACAGTGTGAGACCTACCAAATAGTTCCCTTAAGTGTGTAAGGCGGTGCTTACAGGGGTGTAATTGGAGCTCTAAGTTTACAAGAGAAACACACACATACACGAAACTTTAAACCAAGATCTTTAGCTAAGTTTTCTATATTTGCAAGTGACTCTTTCAGCATTTCAAAGCATTTGAAGTATTCACAGCATGGTAGCCTTCCCCAGCCAACTCTTTTAGCTCCCATAAAGTCATTCGGGTATCAACAGCCTCCAGCCATTAGAACTAGGGCAGCGTGGGAGAACCTTTGTGATCCTTACTCCACAATCCTGACAACAGTTTTGTTACAATGAAAAACAAAAGATTTAAATGGTATCCTGACAACACACAGACGTTTATTCGTGAGAAGATGCAGACCAATCTTAAACCTCATCTGTGGAGGTGGGGAAATGCCCCGTCGTTGCCCTCTGTACAGTATTTCCCTATAAAAGGCTTAGCTGAACTTAAGATGAGCATATTCTGATGGTAGATGTGCAGGTTCAGGCATAGATCCTCTGTGAGGTGCAAGAGTGTGGGGTCAGCCCTCAGGTCTACCTTGAACTCATTTCCGGGAAACTGGGCTTGCCAGATGTCCACTCATCATTCAGACACGGGCAGTGGTTCCTGTAACGCTAACTAACCAGTGACCTGGTCTGAATACTACTCCTTGCATCAGTGAGAAAGTTCTCTCAGTAGCCTTTATGCTGATTATTAGGCCTCCTAGGATTGACTTATTTAGTTATGTTTAAGATGCTAAACCTTGAAGAGGTTGATTCTGCCTGGGGTGCTTTATACGTGGTTAACTCCTTGTGGGTGTAGATCCTCAAAACAGGGTGTTTTTAATGACAACTGCTCTGAGAAGATAAATTAAAATTAGCTTGTATATGTAATGGTATCACCATGTTTCAAAGGGAGTATTTGAAAATGAAATACCACACAGACAACGTGACAGTGAGACTGCCACAGAATGGGAAGAGAGCTGGAAGCAAGAGAGACGGCGTGATGAACTCCACAATCTGGCCTCACAACGCCGACTGTCCTAGAGGGGCAGGCTGTCTTTTTAGATTTTATAACAACTAAAGCTTGATCACACTGCTTCTGAACTTTCTATTTTGTGGTCTAGAATAAATTAGATATCAGTAGGCCAAGCTTTCAGAACTTCATAGAAGGAATTTAAAGCAAGGGCTAGAGAAGTAAATCCAGTTTTCCAACCACTGTGCATCTCCACTCTCCTCTATTGCTGCTGAAAAGCAATAAGGACTCTAGCAGTGGAATCCCAATAGGTGAAGAAGCCTACCAAAATCCTACTGACCAATGAAAAGCGACGAATCCTGCTGAAAAACAAGATCCTAGATATTTTCCTCAATTTGCAAAACTCTAGCTCCTGCTGCCTCTACTCCTTTGTGGAACAAAGACCCTTTATGCAATAAATTAATGTGTGCATGGACATGAATGCGGGCACACACACACACACACACACGGAAGTTGTAGCTTTCATCAGTACAGTAGCATGTAGTTAAAATTAGATGATTGGAATCTGAAAACTATTTCACATTAAATCTTGATAGTTGTGAAATATCACCCAGAAAGCCCAAACTTTGATGTCAAATTTCTTATTTTTTTATTTAATTTAATTGATTGATTTACTTATGTATTTGGTACAGGGTCTCACTATGCAACTCAGGCCCAAAGTGATCCTCCTGTCTCAGCCTTCCCAGTGGTGAGACTTCAGGTGTCACCACCACGCAGTCTCAGTGCACCCAGAGGCAAGGCCGGCACGGCATGTGGTGATAGGCAGGCACTTTGCTGGATGTCAAGTCTCTTCTGTGGAACACAATTCAATGAGTCATTTTCACTGTAAGTCTTCTTCTTTTTTTTAAATAAAATGTGTTGGAAATATGTGTGATAAAGCAATAAAGTAATACAATGAGTAAATCTACACCTCAGTGTTATAAAATATTTTAGTGTTAATTTTTGTAGTTTTTTTTTCAGCAGCTTTGATCCCCAGGTATCTCATGGCTTCTCAAAAATTGCAGAAATAGGGCTGAGGAGATGGATCAGTGGAATAAGTGCTTGCCTGGCAAACACAGGGGCCTGAGTTCAATACCTGGTTCTGCCAAAAAAAAAAAAAAAAGATTGCATAAATAAATCACAAAGTGATACAAAAGGTAGCAGATGCTGTAACAGTGATTTGTAGTTTCGGTTAGATTGATCTAACATGTTACCAGGACCTGGCAGTGGTTTACCTGTTGTTATGATAATATTTCAAAGATCAGACATTTTAAAGAAACAAAATCTCTACAGCCAGAGAGACAGAGGCATATTGTACAGGCTGTGAGAAGAAAATTCGCTTGCCTGAATGACATGGGCAAAGCCCTAAAAAGCTTCCACCAGTAGTGTTGGCAGTGCTGAGAGGAGTGTGAATGGTCAGGCTTTGTGTAGTTGATTCTCTCTCAGTGTTATTGAAATGTCTCATGCATTTCAATATATGAGTATGTGGCAAAATTATTATCATTTTCTATGCTATCCAGATATAAAAACATGTTAGGGAGCATCAAGTTAAGGCATTATCTCATGGTAGAAGTTTTTACCCTAAAATATTGCTAGATATTAGCACCTCACCATGGATTTTTCTAATGAGCTTTTTCCTTCTATTGTCTATGGAGAGGGGGTGTGCGGCAAGCACGTCTTGGCGGGGGAGACGGGGCTGAGCCAGCCCTCTCAGGAGGAAGGATGTGAGTGGGAGTGCTATGGGGGGAGGGCAGAGAAGGATTCTGGGTGACCTAGAGGTGAAAGGTTCAGCACTGTGACAAGAGAAGGCCATTCTCGAAGAATGAGGGGACACTATGCCCGAGATCAGGTAGTCGTTACTACTTCTCAGCTACCACTTCTCAGGCAGCAGTTTGGCGTTTGTCAAGGTCATGCACAAAACCACAGATTTTATTTCTGAAAGAGATTTTTCTTAGGCCAAATGCTCATTTCAGGAGACTCAGAGAAATAGATTGTTTACCTGGAAGGAGACAGACTGGGGATTTGAAAGGTTGATGAGTTATCTCCTGTGGAGACCTACCAAGGAAGGAGACAGGCCCAGACAGTCTCCAACTGAAGAAACAAAGCTGCCTCCCACCCTCTCTTGCCCGCCTCCTCTTCCTCTGTTTCCCAATTTCTTGTTCCCATCGCTGTGACTCACAAGTGTCAGCCACTGGAGGGTTCCCCGCTCCAAATCCTAGAGGTCCCATTGTGAGCGTTTTCTTCTCATCCCGGTTCTCTTAGTGTGGGGCACTGGTCCAGACATGATCCACTTTTCCAAAGATCCCCCCTGAAGTGCAGCTTCCTGGCAGGCACCTTCCACAGGCAACACTGATTTGCCTCTGAGGACTGTTGCACCAGACAAACAGCTGAGGTTTATGGTTTTCCACTGAGGGGTTTCACAAAGCCTTGCCAATTCCCCTTCACTATTGGCCAATTCCCTTTCACTAGCTCTCTCTGTCTGTCATCTGCTTTGTTAGCCAAATCTCTTTTCATTTTTCTCAGCTTCATCTTGGACTCAGGCCTAGCCAAGCTTGTCAAGAAGATTCCTGACATGGGAGGTTTTGTGACCCTTCTGCCACCATCCTGAGAGGCATGGCTTCTGCTTCACTTCTGTGATGTACTTCAGAGAAGTACATTCTCCTGTCTTCAGTACAGCACAGAGGACCAGAGCATAGATGAAGAGGTGCAGAGGTGTTTGCAAGAGAGAACTTAAATTAAAAGATGTTATGAAGCCCAGAAGTAGAATCCTCAGAAGGGAATTGAAAGGAGAAAAAGTAATGGAGAAAAACTAAAATAGAGACTGTCCTTATACAGTACCAAAATCATTGAGGGAGGGTCAAAAATTATACCCCAAAAATGGAACAGTCACTCGAGAGTCAAGATGCATCAATTCTTGTCTAAGTCTACCCATCCCATTCCCCAAGTCCTCTGTGTGAGTATCTCAGACCTATTCCAAACTTACTCGATTTTTTCTCTTCATTTTGCAGAGAAATCACCACCTATATTTCCTTCTTTTTTTATGTATTTAGTGCAGGGTGTACAGGGTCTCACTACACAGATTGGACTTGTAGTGATCCTCCTGTTTTCAGTCCTCCAAGTGCTGGGACTACAGGCATGTGCCACCATGCCCAGTTTCAATTGCCATCTCAGTGTGCCCCAGGGATGGGGCCGGCACCACACTCTGGGGATCGAACCCTGGTCCCTGCATGTGCCTAAGTAGGTGCTTTAGTCTGCTGAGCTATCTGGCTGGCCCACCACTTGCTATTTCTTAACTATGATCTCTTGGTGTTAAAGATTGTGCAGTGCTCACTCACACTGGTTGTGCACCACCTGCTGTATTGACCAGAGGGACGTGGCCAGGTGCAGCTCTCTCCCTGTGGCCCATAGGCCGCGTATTTTGTTTTCCTGACCTGCCATTTCTGGAGTCTTACTGGGCACCAAGCGCTTTCCTTACATTAACTCATTTCATTCTCATAATGAGGGCCTGCTGTAGGTATCATCATTATCTGCTTGAAGATAATAACAGATGGAGAACCTGGTGCTGAGCAAGTTTAAGACATTTGCTCCAGAACACATAAACAGAACAGAATTGTAGCTCAGGGATATTTGGGCAAACTCTGGACCACTACACAGCCACCCTCTTCCTTTATTGGATGAGCTTAAGGCTTAGAGCTTAACATTTACTGTCATTTGGTTGTAGAAATAGAGCTACCCAAGTGTCCTTTGAACATTCCACCTGTTAGGCCACTACCGCTGAGCACAGCAGGAAAACCAGTCCTTCTCCTAGTGGCATCCTGAGGTAGGAACTCTGAGCCTTGCCCAGATGATGGGTCACTGGTGCTTCCAAGAAATCTGAGACACTCAAAGCTCAGAATGTTTGGAGAGTTTTTCTGTGCAAGAGTGCTTCCTGGAGGTGGCTGCGGCTCTGCGTGGCTTCCAGTCTACTGTGTTGCTGTGATAGGTTTCTCTTCAACCAAATCAGTTATGCAGGAGGACAGGAGACTGATGTCTCACCATACTCACACTTTGGTGTTATTCTTCAATTTAGAGGGTTTCTCCCCATGCTGGCCCAGCTCCCAGAGACACCAGCTCAGATTCAGTCACTGAAGGGTAATGCCACACTGCTCCCTCCTCAGGAATAGGCTATTCTGATGTTCTCTTTCCAGCCTTGTCTGCCTTGTTCTTGCTTTAAGGTAACTTTCTCGTAGAGGCTTCCTTGTCTTGCTGGGACCTGTGACCATGGTTACCAGGCACCCTCAGTTAACCTCAGTGGATTTCAGCAGCTGAATCTAAGTGGGGATATAGTGGGGCTTCTATCCCTTTCCTCATAGAAGATCTCCAGGGCATGGGTATTTAGGCAAATTCTCTCTCTACTACCCTCAGCAAAGCTCAAATAGTGCTTTAAGAAAGAAAGAAAAAGAGAGAAAGAAAGAAAGGAAGTGCTGGGGAGATAGCTCAGCGGTCTAAATGCCTGCCTGGCAAGACGTGCTGCCCCGGATACTGGGTATGGTAGCACATGCCTATAATTCCAGTGCTGGAGAAGCTGAGGCAGGAGAATCATTACAAGTCCAAACAAACACATAGTGAGACCCTGCACCAGATAAATAAATAAATAAATAGGAAAGAAAATAACTCAAACTCCATCTCATTCCGCCACAATGATAGCTCAGTTTTTTGGGGAAACCTAATAACTTGACTGTCCTTCTGCTTCTGCAATCTGATGGAGGCTTGGCATCCATGATTCCCTGTGGCTGGTAGTCCACAGCAGAACCCTCTAACTAAGGCCTAGTCACTGAGCCTGGAACAGTATACTTCTTTTTCCTTGTTTGTTAGCCATCTAGGGAGCAAGAAGGAGTCTATTATGTATTTTATGATGGTGTCTGGACTCTTAAAATAAGAGCTATCAAAGGCAACATCCTGTGGGGGTTATAATTATTTTATTCACAAGGCCCCTATAGCCTGTCAGCAGCAGGCTCTTTCTGATCTGTAATATTATAATGTAGTGGAGTCATCTTTCCAACTCGTCTGTATTCATTTCCATCCCCAAGGGATGCAGAGAGTTTAAACGGGAGACTAGAGTGAGCCTGGGAAGACCAAGAGGCTTTGCAAGGAACTGCCTGGCAGGGCATGGGAGCGGTTCTCTCTGGCGCTCCTCTCATCTGGCTCCAGTTGGCTTCAGAGGCCAGGCAACTCTGGCCCTGTGGTCCGCCCGCCGCCCCGCCGCCCCCGCTGCCTAGGCATCAGGGTGTCAGCAAGGGATGAGAGTAGGCGTGCCTCTCTCCTCAGAACTCATCTCTCTCTGCCCATTGCCACTTGATGGTAGGCTTTGCATTTCCAGGGCTAGAATGCTAAGGCTCTTCTTTCTTTTCATACTCTAAACTCAAGTAAGTGTCAGAGAGTGCAGAGACAATGCTACCATTTGAGAAACTTGTTTCTTCCTTGGCGGGGCACTCACAATGTTTCAACCCTCACAAAAAAAACAACAAAGAGATTTTCATTTCCTGCCTTAAGAAATTAAGGATGAAAAAGGTGTACTTAGTAGATAATTTATCTAAGAAATGAAGGGGGAGGGATTTATTTATTTTTTTGGGGCAGAGTTACAACAATTAATACATTGCATATTTTTGTTTTTGTAGTAGTCATTTATAGCACTAGATGCAGACATAATATCCTATCCAAGCATTATTAGTACAAATCTCATTGAATTAAGAGAAAATAGCTATATATTTATCCTAAACATTTTGTATATACAGATACATAATGGTCCTTTTTTGTTTAGCTTTGTCAGAGATGGGTATTCCATTGCATTCAAATATTGTAGATGAATGAATTCAGCAAAATATTCCAATATAGTCCAGTAGTCCACAGTAGTAGTGGGTTATCTGCAGGACTGGCAATGTCTGAAGGTGTTGACTTGAGCTTTCACCAGCTCAGCATATTAACATGGCTTCACTTTTCATACCTCATTTCTACACTTTTCTGCTGGATAGTTAAGACGAAGATAAAACAAAACCTATATAACAAAAAATGTAACTTTTGTATCTGACAAGGTCAGTTAAGTCCCCTCAGGACTTATCCCAAAACCCTGTACCTCACTTTGTAGATCCTTCGTGAGTGTCAGCCATGTGGATGAGTCACGGCCATTGCTTGACCAATTTGCTCTCTGCAAAGCCTGACAGAATGTTTTCTCTCCATGTGGCTTTCCTTAGGCACACTTTACATCATCACTTTTCTCTGTGTCCCCATAATCTCCTTGATCAGAAAATTTGGGACACAACTGAGTTACAGGATGTTGCAGTACAGGTTCTCCTATGTCCTGAGTCCTCACTGACCTTGAAAGGCTAGGGCCAAAATGTTGGCTGACCTTGCAGCCCTTCTTTTTCTCTAATTTTTGGTCTGCAAACTTAGGTTGTTAACCCTCCAAAAGAGAAACTTGTTATTACCCTACAACATATGCAGGTAGGTTTAACCTCACTATCTCTCTATCTCAATAGCAAACATCTTAGGCATAAGATGGAACATGTGTTTTCCATCAGGTATTGATATGTTAAACTTTAAGTCTACAGAATATGGAAAAAATTAAAAAATTAAAAAGATATGAATAAACAATTATATATCTTTACACAGAAATTTAGAAATCTAACCATATATATCATTGTAGCAGGACAATCCTGTGACTTTCTTTCTTGTGTCTTTTTCATTTATTACACTTGATGCACAGCTTCAAGTACATTTTTTTCGAACACAAGAAAAGCATAGCTTTCTTCTTTTCCTTCCTTCCTTCCTTCCTTCCTTCCTTCCTTCCTTCCTTCCTTCCTTCCTTCCTTCCTTCCTTCCTTCCTTCCTTCCTTCTCTCCCTCTATACAGAATCTCTCTACACATCTCTGACTCATAGTGATCTGTGGAGGGCACACCCAGTAGCTCTCCTTGAAAGAAGAGCGACTGTCTCCATTTTGACTGAGTCTGATCCTATTTCCTCATATTGTTATGTACAGAGCTGGCTAGGACTTCTGTTTATCCTTCAATTGGCCTTAAGCAATGTGTATTGGTCTAGCTGAGGTGCTGGTGATAGTCTCTGAAGGTGGCATGCATGTTTCCCTGGTAAGCCTGCTGCTCCTTAACGTGAGCCGGGTGGAGACAGGATGGTAGAGCTAATGCTCTGCGCTGCCAGCTGGGATCGAGCCTCGAGATAGAGGCTATGACTTCCTGGGGCTTGAAAGACTACATCAAAGGTGAAGCCCTAGACTTCCCAAAACATTAAATGCTATATAATGCAGATTACTCTCTCTCTGCATATCCTCTCTGCATATGGCAGAGGTAAATGTAGGCCCCATGCCTAGCTCAGCTCACAGTAGTCACCTACTTCCCACAATTCTCAGTCCTCAAGCCACTCCCTCACTGAATAAAAACCGGGTGAGGCCCTGGGTCGCTCTCTTGGTTCCGGGAAGCCATCTTCGTGGCTGGACCTAGAGCCCCTTGACTCCCCGATGATTAAAAATATAATTTAGTGTCCTCATTTTCGCTGTGGGTTGCATGGAAAGTGGTAGATTGGAATCAACTTGATGGGATTCCAATAACGTAACTTTGGGATTACAAATATTGGTTTCTTGGACTGAGACGAGGACCAGGAAGTGTCTCCTACAGTGATCCTCCTGTCTCAGCCTCCTTAGCACTGAGATCATAGGTGTGATCCATACTTGGTCTTGGTGACTGGCTTTGTGTGCACAGGGTTCCAGGGCCAGCATGGCATGTGATACTGGGGATTGAACCTGGGTCCTTGCAATTGCCAGGCAGTTGCTTAGACTGCCGAGCTATCTCCCCAGCCCAAAATATGAATTTCTAATTCTTACATTTTTGGCTTGGAACCTCTGGCAGTTTGTCTATAGAAGTGGAATGTTCTGGGACATCAGTATCCATTATCTGATTGGCATTTCTACAGCTATTCACCAATTGTGGCCAAAAAAGCAGACTCCAAAGCTGTCCTGTGGGCGAAAGCCCAACTGTCTTGACTATGATGGTGAATCACTTCATGGGATTATTTTAAGTGTTAAATGATTTACTAGAATCAAAGCCTTTAGAACAGGGGTTCTCAATGAATTTAGCTATTATCATTAATAAAGGTTTCAACTCTTCTAGAAAAAGAAACATATCTGTGATTTCTTTCTGATATGACTACTCATTTGTAAGAAAAAGACAAACTACATGACATCCACATGAGGTAGTCATGCCAGATGAGGCAACACTATTGAAAATAGGTCCATCTTAGGGCAGAAGATAAAAGTATAGTGGACAATATCCAGGTATTGCTAAACATGGTAATGGTAGAACTGAAAAAAAAAAAAAAAAACCAAAAAAAAAAACAAACCAATAAGACCATTTTGAACCATTTCTGTCTTCACTAGAAAAGTCAAAGCTCTGTTGCAATTTTTTAAAATAGTAAACAAAGCAAAAATTTTAAAATTATAAACAAAGAAGAGACATTTCAAACTTTAGCATCACATTTATAACACTGGAGAGAAAAATGCATTTTATATAGGAGGAATAATTTTAAAAATAGCAGTGCTTATCTTCAGAAAATGAAAACATTAATAGCAGTCACTTATAGTTTTTGGGGAGGTACTTTTCTATACATTTTAAGCTTTTTAATGAACATGTTTTACTTTACAACTTAAAATCTATAAGAGATATAGTTATAGGAACTGGTGTATTTTCACTTTATATATTTTATTGGTACATTTTAGATTTATACGGTCATAATATTCATCATAGAGAATTTGTACATGTTATATCTTGCTTCATCTTTGTTTCCAATTCCCATAGCTTCCTTTCAGTTTCTCTTTATTTACAAAAGCTTTGTTTCTATTATTCCTTCTACTTTTTCTTATCCCTTCTTTCCACCACCTACTTTGTTCCCATTCCATTTGAACCTTTTCAACCCAGTTCTCAATATCTATTCTACATTTTGCTCCTTACTTACACATTCAGCTTGTCATACTAGAAAAACACTGTAGTATTTATACATGTGTGTCTAATTTATTATACTTAAAAGCGTGGTCTCTGCATCTGTTCAGCTAGAAGTGTCTACCAGTTTATCCTTCTAAATGGCAGAGTAGCCCTCCTTTATAGGAAAAATCTCCACATTTTTATCCAATAATAGGAAGTTGGGCTGTTCCCAAGATTTAGCTATTAAAAATCATGCCACTATAAATATGGGAGTGCATATATCACTGAGGCATGATATTTTTAGTTCTTTGGGGACAATATCAAGAAAGGGACTGGCTAAGTCAAATGGAACCTCTAGTTTTAGTTTTCTGAGGAATCTCCACAATGGTTTCCATAGCAGTTGTGCCAACCTACACTCCGACCTACAGTGGAAAAGGGCTCCTTTTTTCCCACGGCCCCACCATCATTTGTTATTGGTTGGCTTCTTGATGGCAGCCATTTTTCCTAGGGTGAGGTAGAATCTTAGTACTGTTTTATTCACATGATAGTCTTGAATGATCAGTAATGTTGAATTTTTTCCATATTATTTTTAGCATTTCAATCTGTTCACCTAAGAAATGTCTATTTATTTCACATGAGCATTTTTGTATTGGGCCTTTATGTTTTAGGGGTATGAATTTTTTCTGAGTTCTTAATTTATTCTAGATATTAGTCCTTTGAGGACCAGCTGGATTTTTTTTTAACATATTGTTGTAGCTTGTCTCTTCGCTCTGTTCGTGGTTGTTCTTGCTATGCAAAAGCTTTTTTAATAAGATGAGATCCAAATTGTTAATTCTTTGTAATAGTTTTTATGTGATTGAGGTTTGGTTCATAAAACCTTTGCCTACACCAATATCTTCCTGAGTTTTATGAACTAAGCAACTGTAATGAAGATAGCAATGTGTAATACGAGGGCCAAGTATGGAATCCCTGTCATTCTGATATTCTAAAATCATACTGCAGCTAATGTCATATCAATTATTGCTA
>PVKA01035927.1:0-22238 GCA_004027165.1 Ctenomys sociabilis
CATAATATTAAGCTGAGCTGTAAATGGATATGGTCGACAATTTCTTTGAATAACTCCCTATGGTTGCAGAATGCTGGACTGTGTTGGATTGTGGTGTCGAGTTCAAGAACCTAAGGTAGTTGAATGTCAATGGAGTGCCCACTTTTGACAGGTGTAGACAAAGGAAGGGTTGTAGAAAGAAAAAATCATGATGTGTGTGGATAGACAGTACAGTTGGGATAGATAACGCTGTGCTTCTACATAATTCTATGAGAGGCAAGATCTGCACTAATGGTGCTAGGCTGGCTTCTGCACCGCTTCACTCACTACTAGAATCTTGTCCAACTGACCTCTCCCAACCTCCTCGGTTGAGGGCCATGCTCCCTCCCGCCTCCAGGGGGCACCAGTTCACTGCATGAAAGTTACACTGCCCAAGCCCCCCACGTGGTGGTGTGGTCAATACAAGCACTGCCTCTTGGCAAAACCCTCAGCTCATCACTCATCAATGAATTATCTCCATATGTTTGTCAGTGGATGAATGGACAAAGAAAATACGGGATTTACGCACCATGGTGGCCAGATTAAAATAACCGAAAAGCCAAAGATAGGAAGAATGATAGATCTGAAGAGCCAGCCAGATAGCTCAGCGGATTAAAGTGCTTGCTTAGGCATATGCAGGAACCAGGGTCCATGCCGCCCTCAGGGCACAGTGGCTAAGACTGGCCATGGTAATGTGTACCTGTAATCCTAGAGTTCAGGAGGATCGCTATGAGTCTGATCTGTGTACTGAGACCCTATAGACCCTGGACTAAATACATGAAAAAGAATGATACATATGAAAATGTACAGCGTCTTCAGTTTTTAAAAATTTATTTCCCCACCAGGCAAGGTGGTGCATGCCTATGATCTCAGCATTCAAGAAGCTGAAGCAGGAGAATCACTGGCAGATGAAGATCAGTGTAAATTACAATAGTGAGCACTGTCTTTAAAAAAGTCATTTCCACCAGCATTGACCATGACAAATCCTGACAACAGATGAGTGTGGTGGCCTTAATAAGGAAGGTCAGGGGCTGGGGAGATGGATCAGTGGAATAAGCACTTCCCTGGCAAGTGTAAGGGTCTGAATTCAATCCCTGGTTCCACCAAAAAATAAATAAATAAATAAATAAATAAATAAATAAATAAATAAATAAGGAAAGTTAGCTCCTACCCTTCTGCCACCCTTTGATGAAGTAATAGGAATAGTGTTTTTTTGTGGTACTGGGGGTGGAACCCAGAGCCTTCACACTGGATTATATCCTCAGCCTTTTTATTTTCAGGCAGGGTCTACTAAGCTGACCAGGCTGGGCATAAACCTGCAAGCCTCCTGCCTCAGTCTCATTAGGTGTAATAGTCCTCTTTGGAGTAACCCCATGCCACCAGGAGATGATGTTGGGTGAATCACTGAACTTTCCAGGCATTCAATCATCCTTACAGGATGGAGCATGTCAAATGTTGTATGTCAATGTCTCATGTCAACATGTAACTGGGATAGAGCTATGCAAACATAAAAACCTGCATGTCTTCGCTTCTGGCCACTATATATAATAATGCCATCTGTGGCTAGGTCAGAGGCCTAGCTCCTGGAGGATGAGGGGTGGCTGCCATTTTGCTTGCTGCCCACACATGTGGAGCTACCTCAGCTGCAAAAGGAGCTGAATTTCAGGGACTACATACTGCCCCCTTCCTATCCAGGGCCTGGAGGGTCAGCTGTTGTCTTCCCCATCCCCCTGCAGCTCCGTAGGCCCCTGGCCATCCTCACAGATAGCCATGTGGTCTCTAAAGGAGCCATCTTTGCATGGTGGCCTTGATCTAGGGCACCTGGGGGGTCTCCTGCGGTGAGGACAGCAGTTCTGGCACCAGCCGCAGGCACCTTGGGCTGCCCAGACGTAGGCACCCACAGGCACGACCAGCAGCATGGCACACAGCACCACCGTGGCATGCAGCAGGCGTTCGCGGCCCTCTAGCGCACTGCCAGCACTGCCAGTCACAAAGACAACACATGGGCCTCGGCGGGGGCTGTGGCTGCCCGGGCTGAGACATGCCTCGTACTTGGTGCCAGGAAGAAGGTCGTCCACAGTGTAGGAGTGGATGCCTGGCCCGAGGTGCACCACTTCCTTCCGGCTAGCTTCATCTGAAGCAATGCGGAGTGTGAAGCCCTGCTCCTTGGGGGTGCGGGCCACCGCGAGCCACTCCAGCAGGACCCCGTGTGCTGTGTGCTGGGCCACGCGCAGCTCCACATGAGACATGGAAGGAGCAGAGGCTGCAGGTGGCTCCCGGGCTCGCTGTACGTGCAGAGGGATGGCCAGGGTGCTGCGGCCGAGGGCATTGGAGGCCATGCAGGTGTAGTTGCCACTGTCCACTGGTTGTGCAGTTGGAATGACCAGCTCGGACAGGACAGCATCTTCTGCAATAGACGAGGTCAGCACTGGGTGGAGAGAAGAGCAGGACAGCTGTGCACTTCTCCAGTGGGCAGCTGGGAGCTGCAACCACTCATTGGTAGCCTGCTAGTTTTTATTTGGCAGTACTGGGACACTGAACTCAGGGCTTTCACACTCAGCCACATCCCTGTCCCTTTTTAAAAGATTTTAATACAGTGTCTCACAAAATCACAAAGTTGCCCAGAATGGGCCTCTGCCTCAGCTTCCAAGAGTGCTGGCATTACAGGTGTGTGTCATTATACCTGTCTGGTAACCATTCAACTGAGCATTTAGAGGATACCAGGTGGTCTCCCTAAAGTACAGATTAGAGATACTCACAAATTTGCCTACACTGAGGAGTTCAGAAGCAAATGTTGTGAAACCAGGTCTTCTCTCTAGGAAGTTCTTCTCTGCACACTCTCCCAACATCAGTAGCTGCCCCTACCATCCAGCTCAGTCTTGCTGAGCCTGAGGCCATGGCTCTCTGTAGATTTCTCACAAGCCTATGGTTAAGCAATTCTGCAAGCCCCCATAAGTACATGTTCAGTACTTCACAGCCAAGCTCTGGATTCTTGTCCCTTACTAACTGTATGGTCCCGGGAAAAGTGCCCAAATTCACCTGGTCCAACTTCCTTGTCAGAATGGGATGACAGTAGCACAGGTTTGACAGTAACTGTTGAGTAACCATTGCTGTTACTTCTGGGAAACTGGATGCAAATAGAATTTCAAGTCAATCACCCCATGTAATATAGAAGCTGAAACAGGAGGATGGAAAGTTTAAGCCCAGCTCAATCAACTTAGTCATTTGTGAGACCTTGTTTCTAAATAGAAAGTTTAAAAAAAAGAGTCGGGGATGTAGCTCAGTACAAAGGTCCTAGGTCCAAACTCCAAGACTGCAAAACAAAACAACAACAAAATCTAAGGTTTGATCAACACAGTGGTAATAAGTGAAAATTCAATCAATATCTAGAACTTCCCAACCTTGCTCAATAGGAAGAATTAGCTGGAGACAGAGGAGCTAAGAATTTGTATAGTCATATTTTTGGTCATTGACTCACAGAACAAAGGTTTGGAAACTGTACTTCAAACAAGCACCCTGAGTGATTCTGCTGAGGCAAATTTAGGAAGTAAGGAATTCTCATGAATCAGTTCTAATTTCCATTTGTAGGACTCTAAAATTTTCATTATGGTGTTTTGCATCCAAAAGGCTCTCAGATGATATATTTATGAATATGCAATTCTCTAACGTTTGTATTCTATGTTAAAAATTAGCCCCAACATATACTTAAATATAAAGGACCTAAGGACAACTATTCATGGTCATTTGACATAGTTCCACTAGTGGAACCCTCTCTTTGAATCTTTTCTGTTATGGCGAGTTAATCCTGGGCTCTCCTAATTGTGCCTGGACCATCCTGTCATCAACACAGCTAGGATCTTCCTAATGAGGTGGAATTACTGCACGCCTCTCCATTCCTCCCAGAGAAGATGAGAGGATGCACACAGCTTACCAGCAAATTCTCTCCACATGCTCAGGGGATAGGACCATGCAATGGTTGGTGAGGGCCTGGCCTGGGCCAAGCACCGTAGGGTCACATTCTGTCCTGCCCAAATGCTGAAATTGGCACTGGGGGTTGAAATCTTTGGCTTCTTGCAAACACTGGGCTCAATTTCATGAAAAAGCTGTCCTGCCTTGGAGAGAGGGCCCTGGCATACCAGGTAGGAGTTCACCAGAATGATGGGGAAGCTAATGGACTTGGCAAACTGGACAAGTCCCCTTAGTCGACAGTCACATTCCCAGGGGTTGTTGTGCAGTGCCAGCACCATGCTGGACAGAATGCTGTCCCCACACACAGGATGCCAGTGTTTCTGGTAGTTCAGCCAGTTCACGAAGACACTACTGGATACAACAGTCAGCCTATTGGAGGACAGGTCAAGGTAGGTGAGGTTGCCCAGGAACTGAAGAGCCTGCTCCGGAAGTACATCGATCCTATTGTGTTTCAGATCCAGGGCTTTCAGGAGAGGGGTGGCGCGGAACGCTGTCCATGGTACTGACCGGAGCTTGTTCCCCTCCAGCCTCAGCTCTCTGAGTTCCTGCAGGTGGTCCAGGGCTCCTAGATGGATCACGGTGACATTGTTAAAGTTGAGCCAAAGATATTCCAAGGTGCTCATGTTGCTAAAAGAGTCCCGGGAGAGTTCAAATAAGGGTGAGTTTTCAATTCGCACTTGCTTGAACTCTTCAGTTAGGTTGTCTGGAATTTTCCCGAAAGAAACAGATATGCACAGCAGAGCTCTATAGAAAACAAACACACAGAAAAGCTTTTAGAGAAATGTCAGGAAACTGGAAATTATATCCAATGGATCCTGATGTGGCTTAGATGAAAAATATTTATTTGAAACAAGAGACCCAGTTTGGATTTAAAATGATCCGTCCACCAGAGTGCAACACCAATTAAAATGGGTCTCAAGGAGATTTTGCTTATTTGCTGACAATTCTAAACCTCCATCAACTCCATATCACCCCCCAAGCAAATTCTATCTCCTTTAACCCCCAATATCCTGCCAGCACTGCGCACCTGCCAAAACTCTCCTCTGAGCAGGTACATCCTGGCACACAGACAGGCTGAGATGCACATGTATTCAGAAAGGCCAGAATTAGAAGGAAATGCTGAAAAGCTACAGCCATATTTCTCTGTAAGAAACTACCTTGTATGTTTTTAATAATTATGGTCCCAGCTTCCAAGTGGCAAATCCTATTATGGGTAATCCACGGTGATCCGTGGTTATGTAGGTCAGCACAGCCAAAGCCCTGGGATATCCTGAGGTCTGTTAAGACCTGGATCACAGGTTCAGGCAGAACCCAGGCAGAGTGCAATGTGTCCTAACTAAGCCATAAAATCCACCCATTGTCTGGCTCTTGAGTCTGGAGAGCAAACCTTTAGTCAGATGTCTAACTCCATGCTGTTTCTACTTTCTGTGATCATCTTACCAAGGAACCTGAGAAAAAAGAAGGTAGTGCGATTCCAAGCACTTAGCCAAGGACTGAACCAGAACCCATCTAATACTTCACCATGCGCTGTTATAGTTTGTGTCTAGGTATCCCTCCAAAGCCTCATGCAGTCGTGGGGTGGGTTTCTAGAGCTTATGATTGATTCAAGGTTCATCCAGTGCTTTGATTATGGGTGTGAGTGCCGCACCCGCCCTGGGGTGGGCAGCCTGTGTGCAGTGTAAGGGGGGAAAGAGCCTTGCTCGCTCTGCTCCTCTACTTTTGCTCTTGCTGCTTTTGCTGTTCTCTGCCATCACGAACTTTTGCCCCCTGCCATGTGCCCCTCTGCCTTGGAGCCAGCTGAGTATGCACTGAAACTTCCACAAACTGTGAGCTAAATAAACTTTTCCTTTCTTCATTTTGTCCCAGAAACAAGAGAAATGTAACCAAGACACTCACAGCTGGTTCTCCAAATCAGAATTTTCAATCATTTCCTTCAAGCAAAAGAAGAGGATAGGTCGTGGTGGCTGTTCCTGTCATGGCTTCTTTCCCCAGAGCCCTGGACGCAGAGTTCCTCGCACCTTCGCCACATGGAGAGAGCAGCATCTTTAGTTTTGGTGACCGGACACAGGGAAATATCACAGTGCAGTTTCAAACACAAAAGGTAGTTTCTTTTCTCTTTTTTAAATAAAACCAAAGCTTTCCTGTTATTTTCTTGGAGTTTTCCTGAATGTCATGTATTTTGTTTTGCACAAAATGAAATACCTACATTTTCTCATGATATGCATGTGCTTTGTGGTGCTTTCTAAACTTCATTCATGTCACACATACTCTTAGGTCATCTGCTGTATCATACACTTGCTAGGTGCAACAATGCAGTGGTGAGTGAAACTGTTACAGACCCTGCCCTGTTCTGGGCTGCTTTCTTGCTTATGCTTGTAAGTGTGAAGTTTTTACCATGTTATTAACCCCTGAGTCTCAGTTTCTCTTCTTCTTTTTTTTTTTTTTTTTTGTCAGAGCTGGGGATTAGAACTCAGGCCCTTGTGCTTGCCAGGGAAACACTTATTCCCCTGAGCCATCTCCCCAGCCCTCAGTTTCTCTTCTTCAGAATGAGAATATTAAGAAAGGTCTCAGTGTTCCTAGGGAATGTTCAATTATGTAAAATAAAGCACCTAGATACAGAAGTTGGCTGGTAATTCACTTCCCATAGCAACAGATTGTTGAGAAGCAGAACTACCTACTTTGCTATCAATAGAGATATTTTCAGATGAAATATGGTGGTTTCTTTTAAGACTCATGATATTCATTATACCCTACAAATGGCCTCAGCAAAAAAAAATCCGCTTAGTGGCTAACAAGTGGGAGGGAAATGGGTCACCAGCTAAGCTGATTATATCCCTGGCTTTCTACTCAATGCCGGATATATTTGCTGGAGTTCCCTGTCTCACCCTGCAGTCTGGGTAGATCTCTGAAATTCCTCTAAGGTAAAAATCCAAAACACAGTTCTATGGGCACAAAGTTTAGCATGGGCAAGAAGTTACACTGCCAGGATCCTCCTCTCAAGAGATGAGCTGATGCTGAGCTATATAGGTGCTTGTATAAGGTCATGGCTTTCCCTAGGCTCCCAATACTTGGGAGTGAGGGTAATGAGAGCTTTAGAGCTGCTAGTCAGAAACCATGGGGACACATGACAGTGATAGAGTGTCATTTTTGCCATGTCAGGCTTGTTTTGTGCAATTGTGTGAGTCAACCTAAAGGGACCCAAAACCACCAGTGAAGTCCCTTTTCTCCTTTTATCTCCCACCATAAAAGCCTAAAGAATCTTTTCCCTTCCCTATAATTTCTTCTCTGTCCATTGCATGTTAATCTTTTCACATAAATCCAGATCCGTTAACCTTTCCAACAGTGGCTGAGAGTTGTGTAGAGCACCCAACTGGTATGTCATCTCTGAGGTCACCTGGGCTCCTTCTCTCCTAACTTCTTTAGGTTCCCAGTTTAGTATAAGGGTGTAGGGGGCAGCTATTTGGGGGGAGCTAATGCTGGATACTCAGGATAAAGAAAGCTAGCCTGTGTCATGCCAGTTAGCTTAAGTAATGTGTAGTTATGTGTAGTCACTAAACTCATGAAACACAATAAAATGGAGGTGTTTTGTGAATATTTCAATGCCATCTCTTCTCCTGCCTGATGCTTTTAGGAACTCAGCTGTCAGAGTTCTTGATAGAGACAGAGTCATGGGAAAGGGCTTACTCTGTGCTTATGAGTAGTTAGATATAAATAGCTGCTGGAGACAGCTCTCTAGCTTGCCTTAAAAGAATCTTCAGAAGAGATTGTTCTATCTGTTCATTTGGAAAATGTCTCTGCATCCTGAATATTAGCAGAACTTTGAGAGTCTTCAGAACTGGACAGTCTATTAGGGACCAGACATTGTCCTTCGTTTTGCTTATGCCAGAGCTCTTTCCATGTCCCCCGTCTGCTGCTGACCCTGTCTAATGTGGTCCCTTGGCCATGTCATGTGCTCATGGTGTGCCTGTGGCGGGCACACAGAAGACCACAATTCAAGCCTCCTTCAAATGTTCAGGCCAGGGGTCCAATGTTTTGGATGCAAAATGTTAGAGGAAATACACCTGTGTAACTCTCCAGTTTCTCTTCTTCCTTGTGGGGAAACTAATGCTGCCAGATGGTAGGCCTCCCTCATGCTGAACCCTTGAATGAACAAATGAAGCAGAGCTTCCCTCCACCCACACTAGCCACCCGCAGAGAAGAGCACTCAGCAGGGGCAGCAATCAATCACCACATATTAAGCACAAGCCCGCCCTATCCTGCTACAGTGCCCTGGCAACTAGGTAGAATGTGCTCAAGTGCATGCAATTCGTGTTTGTCTTTAATTGATTTCAAGATTGTTAAAACCAAAACCAATCTTTGCACAAACTGTTCACTGAATCCTTGATTGAATAGCAGGATACAATTCCTGCTATTTGTCTGTGTGCACCTTGCAACTCAGGTGGACAGGTGCAGATGAGTGATGCTGGATATGTCATGTCTTCTGCCCAGTCATGAGGAAAGTAACCAAGCTGTCATTGGGAAGAGACGCAATGAGGACGCTGTGATTCCCTCCAAATCCAAAGTAGGCTTCTGAGGGTCACTATCTTTGCACTACAGTTGCATGGACTAGAGGACAGCACCAGAGGACCAAAAATTCCTTATGCAGGACACTACAGGATCAGTTTGCAGAGCATGACTCATACTAACCAGACATACACTAGAAGATTAATATATAAACCAGAAAACATTTATTTTTACCATAGGAATTTTTAATTGTACTCATGAGCACAATTCAGAATGATTCTTTCTTACAGGAAATATATAAAGTGAAGATTAACCATTGAGCACAGGGAAACTGACCATTTCAGAACTCATGACCATCTGGGCCACAAAAGATAGGCCCTAATGAACCACTAGAAAGTCTGAGGTCTTTTTGTCTGTCTCTCTGTCTCTCTCTCTTTGTCTGTCTGCCTCTGTCTCTCCCTCTCCTTCCCTAATTATTGCTTTCAGTTTTCTAATTTTTCTTCAAACAATTCAGAACATCTAGTTGGATATGAGTTGTGTTTTGATCAATTATTATTCAACATTGATGGACTCTAATAACCATTTAAACAATATAGTATTTTAACAGGTGGCTGTCTTCATTGGTTGTGCTTAGATTTATTCTAATTTGTTGGGAGCTGTCTGCCACTCCTACACACCAATCAATCACAAAGGAGTCTTGTGTGTTCAAAGACACAGTAGAAAAACCTACACAAATCTAGGAAAGGCTGGCAAAGTACAGTCTGTGGGTCAAACCCTTGTCACTCATTTTTATAGGCAGCATTTTAATGAAACAGATCGATGTCCATTAACTGATGTACTGTCTGTGCCTGCTTTTTCACTCATCAGCAGAGTTCAGTAGCAGTGACAGAGACTACAATATTTACTGTCTGGTTTTCTTTAAAGGAAACATTCACAGGCCACAGATGGAAACCATAGTATGCTTCATATCTAGAAAATGTTTAGTGTGATGTCTCTTACATGACAATAGCTAAAAAATTCCCTTGGGCCCCTTGCTGTAAATGCTTTAATTTGTCACCCAAAGGCTTGACACAAGGCACCCTCACTGTCCCCTCATTGAAGCCCAGCTGTGCAGACAAGGACTCAGCTGAGGTACCTGCTGAGAACACTCACCCTCTGCTGGGTGCAGTCTGCTCAGTGGTTCCCTAGCTTTAGGTGAAACTGACACAAAGCTTCCTGTGCAAGCAGTGGGCAGGAAGGCCTGAGAGACTCTCAAAACTACTGGGAAGTTTCAGTAAGGGTCACCATGGGAGGAGGAGAGCAGGCTGCCAATGGTATTGGATGTGATGGAGTCCTCTGCTAATAAGAGTCTCTTGGATCTCTCCAATGTGACACTCTGGGGACGCATGCAGAGAGGCCCCTCAGGTATCACCCAACCTCCAAAATTTCTTGAGAATTGAATTCTCATCTCCAGGCAGAATAGCACCCAGAGAACAAATGCTAGAGCTCAGCGAGGACCTGTGGTGGCTGCCTGGAATGCGTGTGTGAGTCCAGTGAAGGCAGCGAGTACAGATAAGTCTCTCATACAGAAAGACTGTGACACAAGGGCCAGGAGTTGGCATCAGTGTTGGTAAGATGGAATGGCGACTGTCAGTGGATTCCAGAGCTGCGGCTGCTGGGTGGGCAAGAGAGTAAATGAGATCCTGCTCAGCAAGTGCTTGGGCTCACTGTCAGCCCCACGGGTAAGGTCCTTACTCACCTATGCAAGTTGGGTTTGGCTCTGAGGCTTGCTTTGGCAGACAGAAGTGGCAGTGCACCAATTCTGGAGCTAAGAACTTAAGAGGCATCACTTTGCAATTCTGCTCCTTTCTTTGGTGCTATATGACCTCCCCCAGAGAGAAGCCTGCCCCAGGTGACTACTGCTGCTCTCCAAGCTGGTTCTAAATGGTACACCCAGAGCAGAGCCACTTCAACCAACCTAATGCCCATGGGTGTGAAAGTGAGTGTGTACTACAGAGCTTTTGCTTTATTTCTTACACAGCAAAACTGACTGATACACACATGTTACTTAACCCCTGTTTGTCCTCCAGGAAAAGAGAGAAAAAAGTGGTGTCTTACAAATGTTATGAAAGTTAAACAAGTTAATGCAGATCAAGTGCATAGAACCACATCCTGGCATTCAGTCAGCATTTTGCATCAGGAGCTGCTGGGGCAAGTGTGACTAGGAGGTGTCCAGGCAGGAGTGGTGGGTGGCACTCAGCAGAAGTACTCATGGACGTGCCTGCCTGCCTGGGAGTCCAGGCTGGAGCGTGCCGAGAGGAGCCTGTCGGCCTCCCCACTGAGGCTCTGCCTGGATAGCTCCTCAGAGCCGTCTTCCCTGCGAGCCAGCCTCTCTAGATGGACGTAGGCGCCTGCTGCCTCCCCAGAGCCCCTCGCGCGACACTTGCGGCAGCGTCTGCGGAGCGCCCCACAGCACACAAGCAGCGTGGGGGGCAGGGCAACGGTGGCCGCCACACTGATCACTACCATGTTGATGAGCCGCTGGGTGCCCTCAGCATCGGCCACCTCATCGGTGGAGAAGATGACACACTGGTCCTTACGTGGCACCTGGCCTCGCGCGCACACACAGGCCACGTACTTAGTCTTGGGTGTCAGCCCCTGGAGGGTGACACTGGTCATGCCTGGCTGCACCGTCACCCGCTGCATGTCATGCTGCCCAAAGATGGCATAGAGGACACTGAAGGCTGTTGTGTTCCCAGCGTGGGGTGCCTTCCACACCAGGGACACACTGTCGTAGGTGTCCCCCACCACCTTGAGCGACCTCACCACTGGTTCCTCCTGCTCCTGTGACAGCTCCCCCGGTGCATCCAGCTGGAAGTGCTGCAGGGCCAGCTGCTGCTTCACACTGGGCACGGAGGGCCTCACAGCCAGCAGGGCAGGCCTGGGTACCCGGGGCACATGCCTGGCCACCAGCTTGCTGTAAGCATCAGCCTCTCCTCCAACGCCTGTCCTTGCCCACCTCACCTCTGGGCTCCAGCTGTCTTCTGTGGGGATCTGGGGCTCAGTAACAATCAGGGAGATGAGGGTCTCTGAGGCCCCTAGGAAGTTCTTGGCCTGGCAGACGTAGTCTCCAGAATCAAAGTGTGACACTGCAGGCAGGTCCAGGAGAGTCCAGCTTGAGCCATCGCTAGAAATTTCCTGATGCACTGGGAGAGGAGGGGAAGAGGAACGAACATGCCACCTGGCCTCACTCCCTTCCAGTGCCAAGTTGCCCATACAGAACTGGGGACCCTGTGGCCCCCCAAAAAAACACTGCCCAGTGATCAGCTTTCAAACTCAGTCAGGGTCCAGGTCCTTACCTTGACAACCTATAACTTTGACTTAGACCAGTCTAGAGGTCAAGAGGACCTGGGATCCAATTTGGGGGAGCCCCTGGAGCTCCAGGCTGAGGCAGAGCCTAAAAGCAAACTGCCTTCTAAAAGGAGTGATCAAAAAGTAGCGTGCTTGGTTACATTTTTAAAAATCTTATAGCTTTGTGTAGTGGCAGTGTCGTAATCAATGACATTTACCAGAGGTGTGATTATTGCGAATGGAACAATCTTATTACACTGAAAGGTACACTAAGAACAGGGGGTGCATGTATGTGATGTGAAGAGGGTGAGAGAAAGGGGAATTAATAGCAACCTGTGTTTTACTGTAATTTTAAAAAAAATTTATATGTCCATAGTGCTTTTTGATCTTCAGAAGCTGAGGGTTCTGTGGTGGTGACCCCTGATGAGGCCTCCTCGGAGGTGACTGGGGTGAACCCGAGCAAGAGGCCCAGCTGGGGTCCCTCCACTCACAGCTGCTGCCATTTGAGCACCCTCACCTGCCTGTCACAGTGCAGCTTTTGGTGCCCTCTTCTTCCAGATTTCAAAACCATTGTGGACAACAGCTGTCAGCCTAGTAGAGGGGAAACTGCAGGAGTGGGAGGTGGGGGAGGATTCCAGGTTCTGTGGTCAGGTGCTGCAAAATAATGTCTCCTCCACACTGTCTGCCTGAAGCTGGCTATGACTCCAACCTGCGAGTGCCATAATAACAGACCTCGGCTCTCTCTGCCCCTACGGCCTCACTGAAACAGCACCTGCCCTGGCAGCAAGGCAAGGCAGTCCTGGGATCTTCCGCTGGCTGTGCAAGAGAGTCTCACAGAGCCTCCATTCCCTCATATGCAAAATAAGGGCAAGCCGGTGAGTGGGGTAGGCCTAATGAAATAATGACAAATTCACATGACCAGCTTGATCCCAGTACCTTGCATTCCTGGTTATTTCTGGTGACACTGGCTTAATATCCACAATTGGGAAATGCACTACAGGCATTAGGTGCATTCATAGTGTCTTCTACTAAAAACTTAACTTTTTATCTTCTTGAAATGACCTGTGTCTCTAACCCAGAGGCTGGTGGGATTGACAGTACAGGCAGGGAACTGACATCATAATAAACCCACTGCCCCAGGTTCAGCCCCTGGATGGGTCTTCTCAACTCTATTCAGGCACATGGAAACACAGCCTAGTAGAGCCCCTCCTTCTGGCCCTGCCCACTTCCCACTTGAGGTGCCTATCCAGTTCCCCCAGGCCTGGAATTAGAGAGAAGGCTCTGAAGTTCACCTACCTGTGCCATTGAGAGGGCGCCCATTGGCCCTTCTCCAGCTCATCTCAGGCCCAGGGACCCCAGTGGCTCCACAACGTAGCAATACAGAGCTGCCCAAGGGGGACCTGATGCTGGTCACCCCAGGGCGGAGCTCTGGGCCTTGGCACTTCCTCAGCTCCAGCTGGTTAAAGGCTACTCCGGCTAGGTTACGCGGGCTGGCACACCTCAGTCTGGCCTCAATGAAGACCAAGTTTTCAGCCCAGCCATCCAGGAGATGAACCAGGTCATAGAGTTGGCAGTCACATGCCCAAGGGTTGTCCTGCAGCCCTGCAGGAGACAGAAAGCAAGAAGTGATCCCTAAATATCCAGATCCCCAAGCCCAGCTCTCCATCCCCTTGGGGAGGAGGGGAAAGCTCTCAGCACAGAGCAGCAGAACCTGCCTACAAGGCTCCTACCTTTCCAACTGCATGACAGTACCTCATCCTTTACCCAAAATGACAGCAATACTTCCCTGTAGGGGTGCTGTAAGCATAGAGACCCATCCTGGAGAATTGGGTAGGCTGTGCAGCAAGCCAACGATGTCTGCCTCCTTAAACTAATCCTTCCAAGAGTCTGGCTGGAAAGAATTTTTGCAACAACTGCAATATGTCAAAACATTTTCTAAAAATGCCTCACTGACCCCAGCCCATAACCCCTGTTCTTCCAGTATAGTGTTACTTTCCAAGTCACATCACCCCAGCAGTGACAGTCATGACTCTGATCAATGTTTTTCTTTGACTTAGGCTCCAGTGGGATAAAAACTGGAGTGAAGCACCTGGGGCATCAGGTTCTTTGATCTAGTCACACCAATGTTGGACATGTTTAAAGAACTGGAAGCCCATTTTTTAAGAACTGAATGAGCTGGAGAAGGGCCAGTGGGCACCCACTCATACATTCCTTGACCCCCACCAAAACATATCCAGCTAAAGGGGCACTATGTCTTTAATCTGAAGCATAATTTCCTTTCAAATGTTTTCATTTCTGAAATTCAAGATGAGGGCATTTGATGCAATGTTACTTTATCCTTCATAGTTTGTTATTGCATTTGATAGTCTAATAATGTATGATATCTTACACATTTACATGCACATATTTCATACATTTGGAAAGGGAAGTGAAAGAGTTGGGAGGGTACGTGCAGATCTGATTGCTTAACCTGTTTCTCAGATCCCTTCAAGCACTCAAAGAGGAAGGTGGCTGCTTCTCCCTCCCATCCTTCACCCTCTCCCACAAGTAGCTGCCTCCCTGGATTTCTGATCAAACCTCTGCAACCTGGAGTCCCCAGAGACCTGCCCGGTGGTCAGCTACCTGGCTTTTACCTATTACAAACAGTTGCAAAAGAAGTGAAAAGCCAAAGCTAGACACCGGTGAACCTTTCACCTGTCATGTTGGCAACATTGAAACATTTTGGCTATTTTAATTATTGGCTCCATGAATGAACAAATTTTTCTCTGTTTTGTTCACTGCGGTCTCGCCAGGTGCTAGAATTGGAAGCCACTCAAAAATGCTTGCGGTGGGACTGCAATGGGTGGGCTCACAGAATGTCCTCTGTGGCACCAAAGGTGTTAAGAAAATAATGAAAATACTCTAAAGGCCCACTGGAGGAGGAATGGCTGAAACAATAATGGAACTATATTATGGACTGTCATGTAGCAGGTTTTAAAAGGGAAGCTTTTTCTATTTGCAGTAATTTAGAACATCTCCAAGATATATGATTGGATGAGAAAGATAAAAAATAATACATGTTTTGTAAACAAATATCTCAAATAACTTTAATTCATGCATGTATTTGCACTTATATGCATATTTGTGTGTACCCTTGTATGCATGTATATATTTGTCTGCCTAAGTATTTTTTTAATGATGGGTAATTTATAAATAAATGTGATAAGAAAGGTTATCTTTTCAAGAGAGGGAAATTAGAGTAGGAAGGGGATCATTAATCTTTTCTGTTAGGTCTTAAATGTTTACATTTTCACCTCTGAGTTGGGCAGTTCAAATTGGCTCTCTAGGTCTGCGGCCCTGTCCCCCTCACGACAGGCAAGGCCCCAAGCAGGAAACGGGACTGGCTCACCGCTTAGCGTCCTGTGTGCTAGGGACAGGGCAGTCAGAGAAACAGACCAGCTTGTGTGCAGCGCCGATGCACTGAGGCCTGAGTAGGGTCCTAAACCTTGGAACGTGAGCTTGGCACCTTCTGGCTTGGGGTTTGAGCCCCTAAGCCTGTGCATTGAAGGTCTTCCTCCGTCTTCCCTCAAACGGAGTAGGCAGGTATGGTTTCGACTTTCCAGGTAAAGAATGGAGATCCAAAGCGGGTTGGAAATTTGCCTAAGACCCCAGGGCTCACCAGGGTGCGTCCATTTGGAGGACACCGCCTTCGCTTACCTAGGACCAGCCTGGCATGGAGACCGGCAAGGAAAGGCCTACTCTTCAAGTGCGCCCAGGCGAGCAGCAGCTCCTGCGGGAGCCTCATCAGCTGGTTGCTGGAGAGGTCCAGGAAGGTGAGGTTGCCCAGGAAGCGCGCGGCCTCTGGAGGCACCACGGCCAGGTGATTGGCCTGCAGGTCCAGCAGCCGCAGCTGGGGGGCGTCCCTGAGCGCAGCCCAGGGGAAGGCTGCTAGGCGGTTCCCTGGCAGCCGCAGCTCGCGCAAGCGCCCGAGGCCGCGCAACACGAGTGCGCTGAGCTCGCCTAGGGCGTTGTAGGGCAACCAGAGCTGCTCCAGGCGGCCCAGAGCCCGAAAGGCCTCCCCCGGCACCCTGCGCATGGCCGTGCGCTCCAGGCGCAGCCGGCAAGTGTCCGTGGGGAGGGACACGGGCGGCAGGGTCATGTCGGGGTCGCTGCACACCACAGTCCTGCATGGATACAGAAATATGGGGTGGGGGCCGCCCTCAGCCCGGGTCCTGCAGGCTGGAGGTCACCACCCCCTTCCTCTGCCTCCCTTAGGGGCCTGAGAATTGGCCTCTCCAGAGCCCCAATATCTGTATCCAGGGGCGGTGGACTCTGAAGAGGCCCATGCTAGTGGCCTCTAGGTTCCCCTGGGAAGTTGCCTTTGGAGCCCAGCCTTTCGCTAGGAGGGTCCCTTAGGGTCTTCTCTAGCCCGGAAGACCTGGAAAACCTCACCAAGTCCGTTACAGCCCATAGTGCCCACAGCCCTGAGAGCAATGTGTCATGGCCCCATGTGCACAGCACACCTCAGTTTGTGTGACCATCTTGGTTTTTCTTCATTTCTTATATTTTCTTTTTTTTTTTAATTAGTAAATGTTTGTGATACATGATTGCATTGATTTTGTAATATAAACATAGTACTTTTTACTTCCCCTCCTCCTTACTTGCTTCAATTTTAAAATATATCTATCAAGGGCACAAAACGTCAGCAGTGCTATAGGTCTCTTCTGACCTCAGGAGCCACGAAAGTGTCACGGTGTCCAAGAGCTGGCCTGTGGCCATACCACAGCGAGGGTCACAGTTGAGCTCTCTGCATGGCTGTGCGTCCAGACACCTCTGAGGTAAGCTCTCTTTCCCTGAGCTTCCCTGTGACAATGGATGCCACCTAGTAGCCCAGTTGGGGACAAGAGAGCTCACTCACAGGCTTGACCCGCCCCCTAGGGCCAGTGCCTGCCAGAGCTGCAGATCTGTTCCTCATCTCAGCGCTGGGTAGGTGACAGCTGTGGCACCAGGTCCTTCCAGCCCCTTCAGCCAATGGCCTTGCACACCTGGGCCTATCATGTGTGGTCTAAGGCTGGAGATGGAGGCGCCCAGAGCCAGTCCTGACCCCAGGAGCCTAGAACCCAGGGCAGTGTTCTGCACCTCCAAGACAGCAGCACATTCATGGGGTAAAAAAAGATGGGGATCCTAGAGCCCATATCAGGGGCCCCGACCTCAGGTAGGGTCGATTCATGTGCAGGGCTTCTCTGCCCAGCTGGGTGTCACATATGCTTTACTAAAAGACGTTATTTCCTATAATATCCTGTGCATTGTCAGATCAGGCACCCTGACTGTAAGCCTTGCAAGCCAGCAGCTACCAGCTGAATGGTCATGCTCGCATATGTGCGCACACACATGCACACACACACAAGCATGCACATACACGTGGCTCAGAGTGCTGGGTTGGGCTTGTTCCTTCTTGTTAAGGGAGCCTCAGTGGATTCCCACACACTCATGCCCCTCAGATAAAGAACAGACTCCCACTAAGTGGTGGGCCATTCAGGAGAGAATCAAAGCCTCGGCCCTGGTCCATGACAGCTTGTCATGGACCTCGGGAGGGAAGCCCAGAGGGAGGCAATCTTTTCAGGTGATGAGAACACAGGTTGGATGTCTGCAGCTGAGAATTCTGGGCATGTGGAGGGAAGAAGCCAGTGGGAAAACACCTTGTGGGCTGCAAAGAAAGTGGTCAAAGCAGAAAGAACCCAACTTAAGCCACAACACTGCTCCTGATGTGGCAAATGGGCACAAAATGCACTGGGAGCACCTCTGTCCCTGTGCCAGGCCTGAGTTCTTGCAGGAAGCTGGGTGTTCCTGGGGACAGACTTGGCGGGGACAGGGCATGCAGCCTGGCTGGGGGTCTGAGAGAGAGCGAGAGAGCCTGTGCAAGAGCTGGGTGTGAGGAAGTCTCTGAGGTGCGAAGGAAGGCAGTCTGTGCCCCTGGGCCTTGGGACATCCTGGCCCCTGGCAGCCCAGCCTGGCCTTATTTCCCACATGGGATGCTACATGAGGATGGGAATGTACACATCAATCTGGGGACTTTCCAGTGGGTGGAACCACTGTAAGAGCTCTGCCTCAGGGAAGGAATGGCCACTGGCTGACATGAGGGTCCCCAACACCACCCTTTGAATTCCAGTTTCATCTGAAGGCTAACTCTGCTGCCTGTGGCCCCCAATAGCAAGAGTTTTAGGAACATTCACAATTTCATAATTCTTGGACCACTTCCATCATGCATTCTGTGATGCTGTGTGACATTGAAGCCAGTGCTCTCTATGGGCGTGAGAGGAGCCCTCTGTAGACTGGCCACAGCCTGGACACCCTTGGTGAGAGGACCCTTGCCCTCCACGTGAGTCAGAGTGTCAGATTCTCGCTCTACCAGGACCGCGGATCATACCATGTGAGGTGTCCTGTCTTTCAGGTTGCTCCCTACTTGCCCCCTCCCTGCTAGTCAGTCCACACCAATTGCCAGGATCATTGAAAAGATGGCTCCAGGAGCATTATTCCCTGATCATAAACCATTGGTAGCTCCCTGATACCAGTCTAGGCAGGAAGAAAGAGTAGGAAGATGATAGGCAAGACCATGGGCCAGAGACTGAGCTCGAAAGGCAGAGATCACTAGCTGAGGAAGTTGGGGGAAAGTGCTTTGCAGGTAGCTGAAGAGAGCAAGAGAGTGAATTGTGGTAGAAGAGCAGGGGTTTGCAAGCACAGAGGCCTGAGGAAGGCTCTAAGGAAGGGGGAAAGAGGGGAAGGGGCTTCCTAAGGGGTAGGGTGGGTGCTGAACATCCAGGAGGAGCTTGAGGCTTAGGTAACATGATTGGATGGAATGGGCGCTCCTGCGGCTGCCAGTGAAGACCCACAGGGGAGGAGCAGAGGGAGGCAAGTGGTCACATCATGCGTGGGTGGCAGGAGGCCCTCGGGGGGGGGGGACTGAGAGGCAGGGAGGCAGCAGTGAGAAAAAGCTATGTGAGTGGAAGGGGCAGGGAGACCCAGGGAGGGTGACGAAATGGAAGGAGGAAGGAGGGGAGAGGGAAGAGGCATGCAGGAGACTCCCTAGACACTGACAGGACCCCTGTCCACCAGGAGCCTCAAGGCAGATGCAGGAAGGACTTCCGGAAACATCTGTGAGGCCCCACATGCATAAAGGACCCAGAATCTCTTGGCCAGAGCCTGGGAAACAGAGCTCTCACCCAGCCAGGGACTAAGGAGCCTGCTTCCCCTAGGGCCCTGGGGGAGCAGTTGCTGGGAGCCCTGCCCCTCCCAAGCCATCCGACCACCCTGCACCCCACACTGTGGAGGGGCCATACCTGGACTTGCTGCCATCACCCAGGATGTGGAGGCTGCAGCTGCACTGAGAGGGGCAGGAACCCCAGGCCTGGGGCAGCTCCCCAAGAGCCAGGAGCCAGAGCAGGCCCACAGTCACCCACATGACTGCCGGCTCCTCACTGGCCCAGGCAGGGGCCTGCCCCGGACTGCTGTGTCCGGAAGGCCCAGGAAACCCAGCTGCTGCCCCCCACCCCTGCCGGAGGCCATCAGATAAACAGGGGACAGACTGAGGATTAGGGAAGGGAACCCCAGCTGCAGCTCTCAGCAGCTTAGCGCTTCCTGGATGGCTTGGGCCTGAAGGGGGCGGGGGGCAGAAACCCCATCCTCTTGGAGCTCCCTAGGGTGCCCAGGCAGGAAAGAAGACGACTGAACTCTGGCCTCAAGAAAGGGCCTAGAGAATCACATCTCTTGCAAGCAGAAAATGCTCAGTTTTGAGGTTCTCACAAGGCCTAGCAGGAGCTGCTGCTGTTCCAGGCAGTCCTCAGAGATGGACCCCCGGGCTCACAAAGGACAGCTGTCCACTGGGCAAGCCACTTCCTCCCTGGAATGCCTTGTGGATACCCAGTCCCTACACATGGTGTCTGTAAGAGGCCCTGCCAGGCCGGGGTGTCTCCCATGGCATAGGGACCACCCCTCCACCCATCTCCAAGAGGAGGACCCAGTACCACAGGTGTCTCCGAGCTCTAGAGGAAGGACTCAGAGAACCGTCTTTTTAATTTATTTATTTATTTATTTATTTTATTTTTTTTTTTTTTTTTTGTCTTTTTGAGACAGGGTCTCACTATGCAGTTCAGGCTGTCCTTAAGCTCATTTTGTAGCTCAGGCTGGTCTCGAACTCATAACAATCCTCCTGCCTCAGCCTCCCGAGTGCTGGGATTACAGGCGTGCGCCACCACGCCCGGCTCTAATTTATTTATTTATTTATTTGTGGTATTGGGGATTGAACTCAGGACCCTATGCTTGCCAGGCAAGCATTTTTTCTACTGAGCTATGTCCCTGACTTTGAGAGCACAGTTTTCACCTGTCCCCCTCTCCCTAACCTCGTCCTAACAAACCTACTCAAGGTGCCAACATTGACTGAGGCCGATCCAAGCAGAAGACGCAATCGTTTCTTCACAATTCACCTCAAGGCTTTGGGGTCTGCTCCACTGCACCCAGTCTGGGTCCCTCAGCTTTTTAGGAGTTCCCATCACTGTGCCCATGGACCCGGGCAGCGAAGACCAAAGGACACACACAACAACCCTCTCATGTCACATTGTTTTGATGGGAGACACTGGTCCCTCCCTTTTCCTGCAAGTCCAGCCAGGACACTCCTTCATGCCCATACAGGGCCCTCACCACACTAACAGACCAGTCCCGCTTCTTTCCACTTTGCTTCCTTTTCTTTTTCCCCAGTGTATGCAACAAATCCAGGGCCTTTGCACTGAGCTACAACCCTACCACCACTTTTTTTTTTTTTTTAAACTTTAGACACTCTGTCACTGAACATCATAGTTGACTCCCAGCTACAATCCTCCTGCCTCAGCCTCCTAAGGATGCTGGCATTACAGGTGTTCACCACCTGCTTCAGGCCATGCTGCCTTTTCTTCCGTCTGTCTGGGATGCCTTCCCTCTGGCTTCTCCTTCACCAAACACTATCCATGGGAATGATCTCAGTCTGACCTTTTTTTTTTTTTCTTTCAGAAAGCTAAGTGTCCTTTATTGGGTCAATGGGCCTCAGGTGGGTCAAGGGCCCTCACTGCACAGCATGGTCATTGTGTTCCTTAATGCTGTCTCCTGAGTCCTGCAATTTTATCATGTCTTGAAGCTCAGTGGGCTGGAGAAGGGCTCTAAGCTCAGGGCTTCCCAGCTGTTGTCTGCAAGGAAGGCCAGACCCACTGTAACTGGGGTCTGTGGCCTTGCTGTCTGGCCAGTGAAGCCACACTCCTCCAGTGTTTTGTTCTCATCTAGAAGTTGGTCATCCTTGTACAGCCTCTGCTCATCTGGAGGCTGCTGGAGGACCCCTTGACCACACGCTTCAGTGCCAATGCATTGCTTGACTCCTTGGCATCTGTGAAGATCATGGTCTTGCAGCACCGGACCAGGAGGACCAGGTCCATCTCAGTGGCTGCCTCTTGCTCAGTGCAGAACAGCTGAAATTAGGAGAGATGATACTTCTCACTTTGAAAGTGAGGCTAATGGCAGTGTGGAGCTGCAAATGTTAGTCCTTTTTATTTTCCTTCTTACGTGAAATCTTTTGCAATCTTATAGGCCTGGAAAAAGCTAAATGGAGTTATGGACCAGCAGGAAAGATATGGGCCAGCAGGAAAGAGCAGGAACTCTGGAGGAGGCGACCCTAAGCCGAGTGTGTGCACTGCCGAGGTCTAGCTATAGCTGGTGACTCACAGGAGTAATTGCCTTGGCAAGGGACATTCTCAGGACAGAACATGTCATGTGACTGGGCTCAGTGCCCAAGCCTCAGAGTGTGAGGTGCAGCTTTTGTTTCCACTCAGTCTCCAGATGGCCAGGGGACCTCAGGCTGACTTGCACATCTTTTAGATTTACTTTCCTCTGCTAAGACCACAGCATAATGGCACGGACCCCATGGAGATGGAGTGTTCCAGGAATCTCAGAAGTCCCCATAGCACAAGGCAGGACCTCAGTCAGCTGACCGCTGTAGACTGAAGGGCTCCATCGCTCCATCTGACGTGCGTGAGGGTGCTCTGGACCACTCTCCAGGGAAGCCACCCAGACCTCACGCAGAGGCTGAGGGCGTGAGGCCACTTACAGGCTAAAACTAGCCCGGGTGGGTTGGCCGGCTTTGTGCTGGGAGCTGAGCCCAGAGCCTTCACATTGAGACACATCTCCAGCCCTTTCTATTTTTATTTTGAGTCACAACCTTGCTAAGCAATAGTCCACTATGTTTGTCAAGCTGGTCTACCAATTTCAATCCTCCTGCCTCAGCCTCCTCAAGTGCTGGGATCACAGGCATGCCCCACCACAGCACCTTCTGGGGAGAAATTTGTATCCTCAAAGACTGTATAGGAGACAGGAAGCACAGGTGACTTCCCAAATGTCATCTTTCCCCAGTATTGCCAGCACTC
>PVKA01035928.1:0-22228 GCA_004027165.1 Ctenomys sociabilis
GGATGGATGGATGGATGGATGGATGGATGGATGGATGGATGGATGGATAGACAGACAGACAGATAGATAAATAGATGAAATGAAAGCAAAATACAAAATAGGATAATGTAATGGGTAGTTGTACAAAAGTCTACAGTATAAATTTCCTTACCTTACAGTTCCCTTGTGGGTATGCATTAGCATCATGATTTTAATGTATCATTACAAGGGCCTGAGTTCAATCCCCAGTTCTGGAAAAAAAAAAAGTATCATTACTTCATTATCCAGATAATGAAACTGGGTGGCTTAGTGACTTGCCCATGATCATACATGCGAATGAAATGTTACAGAAATAGAAGCATGTTAGACCATGATATTGAATGAAAATGTAATTCCATTTCTGAGTAAAATTTCAAATTGTCTGAATAAATCAGGAAAACTAAGATTTGTGCCTTCGTCACATGTTCCAATTTATGAATTCCCTTTATTTATTTTTTTTTCAAATAACCCAACAAACATTTACTAAATGTAGTCAAAAGCAGAGATAGAATATGATGGATGAAAAGTCCTTTAATTCAGAAGTTCGCAGAAGTCATGCAGTGCTGCAGTTCATCCTGTGCATTCATTCAAGGTACCACTGCTTTCACTGATAGAGCGCTGAAAAGTCAGATGTACTGTAGTGATCTCAGGCTTTAAGGTCAGTCATTATAATGTATTTGGCACAGAGCCTCAGTGAGCAGCTTGGACTCATAGGGATCCTCTTGTTTTCAGCTTCCCCAGCACTGGAATTGCAGGTGTGCACCACCACACCCAGACTTGATGGCCTGCTCCGCACACCTGGGGGTGGGGCAGCCATAACAGATGAGTAGTAAATTTCTTTAGGCATAATATGCATTTGATATGTATTATTTTTTCTGGTGTTCACTAAAAAAGTGTAACAGTGTTACAAATCAGAATGCTATTAGAGGCCAGCCATATAGCTCAATGCATGAATTCCCTTTAGTCATAAAAAGAATTCCCATTTGTGTTATCATTTTCCTTCATCGATACACATAAATTTTACAAAAATCTTTAGGCCTCCACACAACAAGGAGGATAATATTTCATTATCCCTCATAGTACAGAGAAAATGCTGGAAAGCAGAAACTAGTGATTTTCCCTATTGTTCAAAACAATTGAAGGATCTAGGCAGGATTCCCAACCCCGTGCTCACCTTCTCCGTGTAGCTTTTTAACATGATGAAAAGTGGCCAAGGTAGCAAGGTCAGTCCAAGACATCTCAGCAATTCTGATATGCATTAATCAGAATGAAGATAAAAATTGAACCCATTAACACATATCACTGTTACCCTCATAACAAATTTCATCCAGGTACAGTGGCATGCATCGATTTCCTAGCTAACAAGAAGTTAAGGTAGGAGGTTAGCTTGAGCTCGGGAGTTCAAGACCATCCTAGGCAACAGTGAGATCCTGTCACAAGCAAATAAACAAATGTAATTACAGACTGACAGTTCCTCTAAGTCAAAGTACTGGTGCATCTAATTCATAGGCATATTTTTTTCTGGCTTGCCCATTTCTAAAATAACTTGAATTAGTGCTTAATATTGGAAAACTTAAGGAACATCACTTAAAACTGCATTCTTGGTATTTTGTAGGATTAAAAATATCTTCTAACACTGAGCCAGTCCTCCAAGTGCAACTCTAAGTGGGAGCATGTGTTCCCTGCCAGGGCATCTTTCAGATGACATGCTTTACCAAGTGGAGGGAGGAAAGCCAACGTTTCCTTCTTTGTGTTAGGCTCATGCAATTTGTTTACCAATCACTGTGTCATGAATTTTCCCAAAATATTTTTGTTTAAAATTAGCAAGGTGTTTTATAACATCTTCATGATCCTCTTTACATTCCAGTGGATAGGGGGCTGTCTTGAAAAATAATTCATGATCCTGTTGTTCCATCCCTGAACAGATGCAAGGATGTTTATGTCATCATTAATGTAATTCACCCATCAAGGGATGACACCTCTACATTAGAGCATGACTGTAATCTAAAAGATATGGTCTCAACAACACTAGCAGAAGACACATGAGACATAAAATGAGAGATGCTCATTTAATATTCAGAAACTAGTTTGGTGCACCTGCTGCTTTGGACATATTGATGTTTTTAAATATCTTTTTCTATTATTCCTGGAGTGCTCAGTATAAAGGCCAAAATGATCAGAGTCCAGGCCCCTGAATCCTCTGGAACAAAGCAAAAAATGTAAAAGTTTTCTGTGTTTACTATATGAAATGACAAGAGGAAATTCAGGTAATGAGTTTAAAGGCCCAGCTTTTCATGTAAGGATGACTGAAGTCTGCTTTTCATACAGTTTCCTTACAGTAACTCTTAGAAGTCATAGAGAAGTATGTGTCCAGAAAGACAAAAGAATATAAGGAGCTATGAACACTCTCTTTGATCCCTACCAAAGTTGCTCCAATACCATCCACAATGACCATCCAACCTGATTTAAGAAGTGATTTCTTCCAGAATCCAGAGGTAAAGAGTTGCAACTGTTGCAGGCTAAGTTGAATCTTCCAAGCTGTCATACAACAATCATAATGCCCAGTAGCATGAAATAGACCATTTTGAAAATAAGGTCTTTGCAGAAATAATCTTGTTATTTTAACCTGGCTACAATCCAAAGATTAGTCTGATCACAAGAAGGCCATGAAAAGTTCTCCTTAAACACTGATGTTGGGAAAACTGGACATGTATACAGAATATTGAAACTAGATCCATAGTTGTAACCTTTCATAGAAATTAAATCAAAATGGATTGAAGATATGAATGTAAAATATAAAGGGAAACACTTAAGATAGTGATACATGAAATGAGTTCCTGGATAGAACTTCAAACTCACAGGAAAGAGACCAACAATTGACAAAATAGGATTACAGTAAAATTAAAATCTCCTCCATAAGAAAGAAAATGGCAGTCAAGAGGCTCTGAGTCTGGCTGCCACAGTGCGGGTGTGGATCTGCGTGCGGCGAGTCTCCCAGAGCCATGCCCGAGGTCCTGGACACCTGCTCTTCAGCCTCCCCAGCCTCCGTCTGCCGGACCACGCACCTGCACCTGCGATGCGCCGTGGACTTTGCTCGCCATGCGCTGACCGGGGTCACCGCGCTCACCATCCAGTCTCAGGAGGACAATCTGCGCAGCCTGGTTTTGGAAACAAAAGACCTTACAATAGAAAAAGTGGTGATCAACGGACAAGAAGTGAAATATACGCTTGGAGAAAGACAAAGTTACAAAGGTTCGCCAATGGAAATCTCTCTGCCTATCGCTCTAAGCAAAAATCAAGAGGTTATAGAAATTTCTTTTGAGACATCTCCAAAATCTTCTGCTCTTCAGTGACTCACTCCTGAACAGACTTCTAGAAAGGAACATCCATATCTCTTTAGTCAGTGCCAGGCCATCCACTGCAGAGCAATCCTTCCCTGCCAGGACACTCCTTCTGTGAAGCTAACCTACACCGCAGAGGTGTCTGTCCCTAAAGAACTGGTAGCCCTTATGAGTGCTGTGCGTGATGGAGAAACACCTGACCCAGAAGACCCAAGCAGGAAAATATACAAATTCAACCAGAAAGTGCTGATACCTTGCTACCTGATTGCTTTAGTTGTTGGAGCTTTAAAAAGCAGAAAAATTGGCCCAAGAACTTTGGTGTGGTCTGAGAAAGAGCAAGTGGGAAATTCTGCTTGTGAATTTTCTGAGACTGAGTCCATGCTTAAAATCACAGAGAACCTGGGAGGCCCTTACATGTGGGGGCAATATGACCTGTTGGTCCTGCCCCCCTCCTTCCCTTATGGCGGCATGGAGAACCCTTGCCTTACTTTTGTAACTCCTACTCTGCTGGCAGGTGACAGTCATTGTCCAATGTTATTGCACATGAAATATCTCATAGTTGGACAGGAAATCTAGTGACCAACAAAACCTGGGATCACTTTTGGTTAAATGAAGGACATACTGTGTATTTGGAATGCCACATTTGTGGATAATTGTTTGGTGAAAATTTCAGACATTTCCATGCTCTGGGAGGATGGGGAGAACTACAGAATACGATAAAAACTTTCGGGGAGACACATCCTTTCACCAAACTGGTGGTAGATCCGACAGATGTAGACCCTGATGTAGCCTATTCCTCAGTACCCTATGAGAAGGGCTTTCCTTTACTCTTTCACCTTGAACAACTCCTTGGGGGACCAGAGGTTTTCCTAGGATTCTTAAAGGCTTATGTGGAGAAATTTTCCTACAAGAGCATAACCACTGATGACTGGAAGAATTTCCTGTATTCCCACTTTAAAGATAAGGTTGATATTCTCAACCAGGTTGATCGGAATGCCTGGCTCTACTCCCCGGGGCTGCCTCCCGTCAAGCCCAATTATGATATGACTCTGACAAATGTTTGCATTGCCCTAAGTCAAAGATAGATTACTGCCAAAGAAGAGGACTTAAACACATTCAATGCCACCGACATGAAGGATCTCTCATCTCATCAAGTGAATGAGTTTCTAGCACAGGTGCTCCAGCAAGCACCTCTCCCACTGGGGCACATAAAGCGTATGCAAGAGGTGTACAACTTCAATGCCGTGAACAATTTGGAAATATGATTCAGATGGTTATGGCTCTGCATTCAATCCAAGTGGGAGGAAGAGATTCCTTTGGCTCTAAAAATGGCCACTGAACAAGGCAGAATGAAGTTTACACGCCCTTTATTCAAGGACGTGGCTGCCTTTGACAAATCCCACAACCAAGCCGTCCATACCTACCACGCACACAAGGCCAGCATGCACCCTGTGACTGCAGAATTCTGTTTTTTTAATTGACTTCATGAAGAAATATAAAACTTCAACTCACATTGTAATTAAAAATGTCTTTATAGTTTTGGCTTTTTATTCTCAGTGATATTTCTGAGTTGTACTACTTTTTTTTTAAATAGTGGTATAGTCTTTGAAAAGTAAATTTTAATGAGCTTTAATGTTTTAATTTACAATTTTTAAATTTTTAAATCAAAAAAAAAGAAGAGGCAACATATGTAATACAAGAAAACTTTCACTAGCTTTCCTTTGATATAGAATTAGTATTCACAATACAGAATACAGCATTCAAAAAGTCTGGACAACAAAAGAACAAATAATCCAATTTTAAAATGGACACATAATCTGAATGCATTCTCTGTAAAAGAAAACATAAATGGTCAATAAATAACAGAAAAATTCAATATCATTAGTTATTAAGGCATTCAAATCAAAAGCACAATGAGATTCCCATTTTACTCTAATTACAATATTTTCTATAGAAATAATAATGATGATAGCAAGTGAGAAAAAAAGGCTCTTGGTGGGAATGTAATTTATTATAAACATTACAGAAAATATTATGGCATATCCTCAGAAACTTTTATTTTCAGAACTACCATGTAATCCAGCTGTATAAAAATTTGTAGAGGTATTGTACCTCTATAAATACCTTCATTATAGCTAAGATATGGAATCAGACTTGGCACACACCAAGCAAAGAATTGATAAAGAAAATAGAGGATATATATATATATATATATATATATATATATATATATATATAATTTGGAGGAAAAAGAGATAGAAATTGAAAACAAATTTTTAAACAAAATAAACTACACAGAGAAGAACAAGCATCATATTTGTTCTCAGGTGGGAACCAGAAGACAGAGAAAGGGAGGGAGGAAAATAAAGAGGAAGAGAGAAAAACGTTCAGTGAGGTTGAGACTGAGAGAGAAACATTGAAATTAGAAGATAGATTGCTAGAAAGTAGGAAGAGCGGTGGAGTGAGGCAAGAAATAGAAGTAGAAAGGTAGATGGGCATGATTGCCGAATGATTTAGGGAATAAAATGGCATTAACATAATGTACCTCATTAATTTATACAATGAATATGTCTTAATATATGTTTCAATTTGAGTAAGAAACATCCACATAATCAGCAAGGCTGATCATGATGGTATGTGCCTGTAATACCAGCACATGGGAGGTAGAGACAGAAGAATCACCTGGAATTTGAGGCCAGACTGAGCTACATGGTGATTTCAAAGCCAACTTGCACTACTTAGGGAAGCCCTGTGCCAAAAACAACAAAAGTAGGATCAGTGTAGGTCTGGATGTGGCTGAAGATCTGCTAGGATTTCCCGGGCATGACTGACAGCAGCAAATGGGCTTGCCACCTGAATGTTATAAAAAAGAAATGAAGGAAGACTTGCTTTGCTTGTTTCTTTGGGGGAACTCCCATCTTCACCTGCACCTTGGACTTTGTCTTCTGGCTTCCAGAAGACTCTTCAACCTCCAGTGCAGACCTTGTGAGCCTCCTCCTGAGGGCACAGGAGACACTACAGTGAACTTCAGACTTTCAACTGAATCCTCAAGATCTCCAGCATGCAGACAGCCCTTTTACAATCTTATATACCTGAATCCATGGGCAGCTATTGTAAGCCAGTCTTATAAATCTCTACTTATATATCTTGCATTAAATATGTTTCTCTAGTGAGCACTGACTGATTGTCCATATGACGAGACGGGATAACAAATACAGCCTATAACAATATCATGCGATAACAGAGGCATTTTTGCCAAAACAAATGTCTAATAATGCCCAGGATTGCCAACAACCAGATAAGAGAAGCATGGCACAAATTCTTTCTCAGAATCCCCTTTATTTAAGATCTCTGGCCTTCATACCAGTGAAAGGTATACATTTCTATTGTTTTAAATTTCCAGTTTGTGATCATTTGTTATTGCAGCCCTGAGAAACAAACTGGTGGTAATAAAAAGTAATAATAATCAAATAAAACAGTATCAATTGCCATAAATCTCAGGCTTAGACATGTATCTCTTTGTCTCCCAAATCCCAACTTGACATCAGCTTCACAGGAAGCTTGCCTTTTCCTCTTCTAGAGTTAACAGCCCTGTCACAGGAGAACATGCACTTTGAATCTATAACATCTAATTCTTCCTAGGATTCCATGAGCTACTGTGTCTGTGTTACAGTTGAAATCCAATGCTACAAAGGCAACTCATGTGAGTGAATATGTTAAAACCAAAATGCAGATCCAGGTTGGTCTGCCTGGTTGATCCATGAGTATGTGACTACAGGCCATATTTATCATTGATCTTAGAGCTTCTAAGTTATCTTTCTCAATGCACCTCCATTAGTCACCCTCAGTTCTAGCAGTTAAATGTTTTTACAGTTGTACAAGCAAAGAAGAGACACTCTGTTTACCTCTTGCTGCTTATCTCACTGAAATTCACAGGGCGGTGACTGCTAAAGATTCAGGTGATGCCCTCAAGGAAGGTTATCAACAGACAGCTGATGAGTACCACACTGAAAGAACAAAGTATCCCATAGTTACTTTAAACGGAAAGCAGCTCATTAGACCTCCTTTTAAATAAGAATCCAAAACTATATTTTCATCTGCTTCCCCAATTTTCATTACAATGCAAAATTAAAAGAAAAATAACCTGCAAAAGAAACTCTTTCTTGCTGTTTTATAGTCATTCTGAACAACTGGTTTGAATTAGCTTAAACATCATTTATATCACACTTCAAGTTGAAATAAATATTTTCTCTAATAAATAGTAAATTGAAGACTCACTGTTATGGTTTAAAGTATGAAATTTTTCCAAATCATGGGGCAGCCAAATATCACAGCAGATTAAAACACCTACACGCAGGTGCAGGGGCCAGGAGCTCAATCCCAGGGCTTGCTATGCTGGCCCTGCCCCCAGGGTGTGCTAAGAGAGCAATTGAGATTGGGCATGATGGTATGCACCTGTAATCCCAGTTCCTGGGAGGCTGTAAACAGGTGGATCATTATGAGTCTGATCTGGTAGTGAGACCCTGAACATCCTGTAGACCCTTCCCTAAAATACAGAAAAGAAAGAAAAGAATTTTTTTACATCATATTGCCAATTTTTTATATGTTTTCACCCATTTACCTTAGCACTATGAGTTAAGTAAGTATTTGATATACTATATTGCTAGTTTTAATAAACTATTACCTTTCTGAAAGCCAGACAAGGCCGAGTTCAGATTGAGCTCAAAATAAGGCAAATGGCAGAAGTATTGCTAGCAAAGTTTCTGAGAGCTATCAGAGCTGATAGATGCTGAGGAAACTGCAGTCCAAAAGTGTCAAGAAGCAAAGACAGAAGTAGAGGATTCCTCATCCCCTGATTTTTCTGGCTCTAAAGAGGATGAAAAGGAGGATAATGAGGCTTTAGAAACACTACCTTAAGGTTTTCTTTATAGTGGAGTGGTACCCCATTGTATAAAAATACCACATCCTTATTATCCATTCCTTAATTGATCAGCATTGGGGTTGATTTTAAGACTTACCTACAACAAATTGTGCTGATAGAAATATAGGTGCACATATCTCACAGTGATATGTTTTTAATTCTTCTGGAAAGATACCCAGAAGGGGAATAGCTGGGTAAAACCGGACCTCTAACCATAGGAAAGATAAACTTAAGGCTTTTATAGGCTTCTTCCTGTGTGCACCACACTCTCCAGAGCCCCTTCCTCTAAGCCCGCCGAGCAAGTGGGAACTGACCCAACTCCCTCGGCATCCCGGTTTGGTGAGTGTGTGGTGAGTCTGAGAGAGAGCCTTTGGCTTCTGCCCATGCACGCCATGTTATCCAGAGCTCCCACTCCCAAGCCCACCTAGTGAGTGGGAATTCACCCGATTCCCTGGGCATCCAAGTTCAGTGACTGTGCAGTGAGTTTGAGGGAGAGACTTTGACTTCTTCCTGTGCACTATGCATCATCCAGGGCCTCAGGCTCCAAGACATCCTAGCCAGAGACCTGCCTGAGACACCCCAGACAGGTCAGCCTGGCAACTCCCCAGAGCCCCTGCTCCCAAGCCCGCCATAAGAGTAAGACCTTGTGGTGAGTCTCCCGGCACTTGATCCACCCTCACCCAGGAGTATGAGGGAGAGCTTCTGTGCTCCCCAGTGCTCCCAAGACCAGGGACCTAACAGAGGGGAACCACAGGCTTACAGTTGTACCAGAAGAGCTGCATCAAAAAGGAATTGAACACAATAGCTAGATCCAGGAAAGGTATAACTGGATAACCTCAAACTTAACAGACTGGTGTCTGAATCTCATTACACGCTGAGGTTATAGCTGCACCAAAGCTCTATACCAAAGGTCAGAGATCAGTGCTATACAAAATGACTAAGACAAGGAGAAAAATGCAATCTCAGGTCTCCATTCCACCAATAACTACAGAGGACACTAGCTTAGCTGAAATGAATGAATTAACAGAGGTGGAAGCAAAGGAACAACAGCAGAAAGGTATAGAGGAACTCAGACAAGAATTAAGGCCTGAAATAAAAAAAATTTTTTTCAGTACATAACATCTGAAGTAATGAATCAAATCCAGAAACATATGGGGGAAAACAAATAACCACACAGAACAAGTGCAGAGAACACTATTCCAGCTGAAACATATGAATTAACAGCAGCAGAAGCAAAGAAACAAGAGCAAAAAAGTCATGAAGAACTCAAAGCAGAAATAATTTCTGAAATCAAAAAAGAATTCTCTGAAATCATAGCATTTGAAGTAGCGAATCAATTCCTGAAATATATACAAGAAACCCAACTTGGAAGAAACTCTGCAGTAAAAGAATTAATAGCTACATCTAAAGAAGACATTGATAAAAAAAAAAATAGAGGAGATCAAAAATATGATGGATTCCTGGAAGGAGCAATACAGAAAAGAAACAGACTGCATGAAGCACAGTCAAAGAGATACAGAAGAACTTAAAATATCAACCACAAGTCTACAAAACCATTTGAATGAAAGCGAAGACAGAGTTTCAGATGTTGAGGTTGCAGGTGCAGCTAGGGAAAAGGTGAGAAACGATCTCTTAAAAACAATGAGAATGCAGGAAAAAATAATACATCACCTGAAAGATGACGCCAAGATGAACAATGTGAGATTAATTGGCATCAATGAGAATGAAGGAGTTAATACAAATGATATACAAACAAAATGAGCAGAAGTAATAGCAGAAAACTTCCCAAATATGAGGAAACAATCCAATATTCAGGTAACCAAAGCATACATACATTTATTTATTCATTTATTTATTTTTGGTGGAACTGGGGATTAGAGTCAGGCCCTTGCACTTGCCAGGGAAGCACTTATTCCACTGAGCCATCTTCCCGGCCCAACCAAAGCATACAGAACATCAAATAACTTCGACCAAACTAAAAACACACCGAGACATACAATAGTCAAGACCCCAGAAGTCCAACACAAGAATAATATACTGAAAGCTGTTAGAGAGAAGCAGATCACATTCAAAGGAAAAACCCATCAGAATTACAGCTGACTTCTCTGCACAAACAATGAAGGGAATGAGATCATGGAGCAGAGTTCAAGTCCTCTATGAAAACAAATACCAACCCAGACTGATATACCCTACAAAACTCTCTTTCAAGTTTGATGGAGATGTAAAATACTTTCATGAAAAAGAACAACTAAAGAATTTCATGATGACAAAGCCAAGTCTACACAGACTACTAAATGATGTTCTAGAGAGGGAGCAAAATGATCACAACCTCATGAACGAGAATGGAAAGAACCCACTAAACAGGACAGACAATTAAATACAGGATACAAAGGAGTAAAAAACAGCAGATAAATATCATAACAATCATAAGTCAACACATTTCAATTATAACTATCAATGTAAAGAGACTCAATTCACCAATTAAGAGAAATAGACTGGCACACTGGATTATGAAAAAAAAAATCCAATATGATATATACAAGAAACACACTTAACTCAAAAAGACATTCATAGGCTTAAAGTCAAAGGATGGAAAACAATACTACATGTCCCCAGCACCTCAGAAAAATGCAGGGATAGCAATTCTGTTTTCAGATATACTCAACTTCAAACCAAGAATGATCAAGCGACACAAAGAAGGCCACTGTATATTGCTTAGGGAAAAAGGTCAAGAGGAAGAAGTAACACTCATAAATATTTATGCACCAAACACAGGAGGACACAATTATGTAAGATAAATCTTAATTGGCATGAAAAATCTAATATCCAAGACCACAATCTTACCAGAAGACCCTAATACCCCCTTATCTCAAAAAGATAGATCAACCAGACAAAAAATTAGCAAGGAAGTAGCAGAACTGAACCAGAGCTTGGAACAAATGGACCTGGTAGACATATACAGAGTGTTCCACCCAAACACAGCACAATACACATTTTTTTTTTCAGCTTCACATGGATCATTTTACGAAAAGGACCACATACTAGACGAGAGGTCATGCTGAAGTATATGCAAGAAAACAGAAATTACCCCATGCATATTATCTGACCACACTGCAATGAAACTGGAAATAAAAGACAAAAGAAACCAGAAAAAACCCTAAATACATGTAAATTAAATAACATCTTACTCAGCAATCAATGGGTCACGGAAGAAATTAAACAAGAAATTCAGCAATATCTACAATTCAATGAAACTTCAAGCACAACTTACCGGAATGAAAGCAGTTCTTAGAGGAAAATACATAGCTATGAACTCACACATTACAAAAATAGAACAAGAACAAATAAACACCCTAATGGAGCACTTCCGACATCTAGGAAAGGAAGAGCAAATGAAAACAGAGCACAAAGACGGGAAGAAATCATAAAGATTAGAGCAGAAATTAATTCAATTGAGATGAAGAAAACAGTTCGAAGAATCCACAAAACAAAAAGTTGGTTCTTTGAAAGATGAAATAAAGTTGATAAGCCTCTAGCCAACCTCATTAAAAAGAGGAATGAAAAAATTCAAATACAAGGAATAACGAATGAAAAGGATGAAATCACCACAGACCCAGAGGAAATTCAGAAGAAGCATTTATACTGAAGTGGATGCCACTTGAACATATACTCATAAGTGAAATAAACCAGACACACATGTGTAAATATCATATAGTCTCCCTAGTATAACAAGCAAAAAGTAGAAATACAAAAGGAAACGTACAACAACAACTAAAATCAATTGAGTCAGATAAGGCAAAGTGAATGGCATATGCTGCAGGATACTGACAGGTTTTCTTCTGGATGGTTAACAACCCAAGTTCACAAATCAGAGTTGGAGAAATAGAAGAGCCACAATGCCAGCCAACATTTTGGCCCTAGCCTTTCAAGGTCAGCGTAGACTCAGGACATAGGAGAACCTGTACTGCAACATCATCACACTCAGTTGAGCTCCAAATTTTCTGAACAAGGAGATTATGGAGCCACAGAGGAAAGAGATTGAAGTTCTATAGTGTGCCTGGGAAGAGTCACATGGAGAGAAAACTTTCTCTCAAGCTCTCACAGAGAGCAAACTGGTCAAGCATTGGCCATGACTCATCCACATGGATGACACAGACAAAGGATCTACAGAATAATGTACAGAAGATTATCAATAGTTACTTTGAGAATCTTTATGCTCACAGAATAGAAGATACACGAAGAAATGGACAGATTCCTCAAAAGGTACAAATTACCAAAACTGAATCAAGAAGATATAGCAACTCTCAATAACCCAATAACAGTCAATGAAATATGAAACATAATAAAAAGCCTGCTGACAAAGAAAAGTCCAGGTCCTGATGGAATGTCAGCTGAATTCTACCACAAATTTAAAGAAGATATAATCCCTACACTCCTCAAACTCTTCAATGAAATTGAAAATGAAGGAGTCCTCCCAAAATCATTTCTGGAGGCAAGTATATATAATACTGATTCCAAAACCAGGGAAAGACACAACCAAAAAAGAGAACTACAGGCCAATCTCTCTCATGAACATAGACGCAAAAATCCTCAGTAAAATCCGAGCAAAGACAATACAGCAAATCACCAAGACGATCATACACCATGATCAGATAGGATTCATTCCTGGGATGCAAGAATGGTTCAATATTCAAAAAATCTATAAATGTAATACACTATATTAATAGACTAAAATCCCAAAACCACATGATCATCTCAATTGATGCAGAAAAAGCTTCTGACAAAGTCCAACACTCATTCATGTTCAAAACCCTGCAGAAAATTGGAATAGATGGACTCTACCTCAACTTGATAAAACCCATCTATCACAACCAAAAATTTAATATAATTCTAAAGAGGAAAAACTGAAATCTTTTACTCTTAGATCAGGTACAAAACAAGAATGTCCTCTATCACTCCTCCTATTCAATATAGTTTTGAAATCATTAGCTACAGCCATTAGCCAAGAGGGAGAAATAAAAGGAATAAGAATAGGTAAAGAAGAAGGTAAATTGTCACTATTTGCAGATGACATGATACTATACTTGGAAGACCCAAAAATTTCCACCAAGAAGCTACTAGAACTGATGCAGAAATTCAGTAGCATAGCAGGATACAAAGTCAGTACTCAAAAGTCGATAGCATTCCACTACACAGATACAAGCACAATGAAAGGGAAACTATAGAAACAATACATTTTACAGTAGCACCATGGAAATTGAAATACCTTGGAATTCACTTAACCAAGGAAGTCAAACATCTTTTCACAGAAAATTGCAACATGCTAAGAAAAGAGATTATAGTGGATTTCAGAAGGTGGAAAGATATTCCATGCTCCTGGATAAGAAGAACTAACATCGTGAAGATGGCCATACTCCCAAAATTGTTGTACAGATTTAATGCAATTCCTATCAAACTGCCATCAGCATACCACCCAGACCTAGCAAAATCATTCCTAAAATTTAGTTGGAACCAGAAAAGACCTAGAATAGCAAAGGCAATTCTGTCCAACAAAGACAAGGCAGAAGGCATCACAATTCCTGACTTGAAATTATACTACAAAGCCACTGTGATAAAATCAACATGGTATTAGCAATAAAATAGACCTGAGGAATAGATTAGAAGATTCAGAGGCCTCTACAAACACACTCAGCCACCTGAACCTTAACAAAGAGGCCAAACAAGCATACTGGAAGGAACATGGCCTCTTTAACAAGTGGTGCTGGAAAACCTGGCTTTCTACACGCCTAAAACTAAAACTTGACCCAGCTCTATCACCATGCACTAAGCTAAAGTCAAAATGGATTAAAGATCTAAACATTAAAACAAACACTCAATCTCCTGGAAGAGAAAGTATGAGGAACTGTTGAAGACATAGGGGTCAGGCAAAGCATTCCTGAACAAACATGTATTCACATAGGAAACACTTGAAAGAATTAACAACTGGGATCAACTCTTCTTGAGTTTCTGCACATCAAAAGAAATTGTCAACAAAGTGAAAAGACAACCCACAAATTTTGAAAAAGTCCTAACTAATAAGCAATCAGACAAAGGTCTGCTGTCTAGAATATATAAAGAATTAAGATATATTAGGGCCCTCAAATTTAAAGACCCAATTCACAAATGGGCATCTCAGATGAATACACACTTCTCAGAGGACAAATTTAAAGAAGCAAATAAATATATGAAAAAAATGCTCCATATTGCTAGCCATCCGTGAAATGCAAATTAAAACAACACTGAGATACCATCTCCCTCCAGAAAGAATGGCTATCATAAGAAAAATCAACCAACAACAAATGTTAGAGAGGCTGTGGGGAAAAGGAAACACTTCTCCCCTGCTGGTGGGAATGTAGACTGGTGCAACCATTGTGGAGGTCAGTGTGGAGACTCCACAAAAGAGTAGGACTGGAAATCCCATTCAAGCCAGCTATCCCCCTACTGGGAATTTTCCCAGAAGAACTTAAAACATTATATCATAGTGATATATGTGTATCTAAGTGTATAGCAGTACAATTTGTGATAGACAAATCTTGGCAACAGCCAAGATGTCTGTCACATGAGGAATGGTTGAAAAAGATGTGGTATTTCTATATAATGGAGAATTACTTAACTATAAAGAATGATAAACTTGAAGAGTTTATATTGAAGTGGATGCCCACATTTATTTCACATATACTCATAAGTGAAATAAATCAGACACACATGTGCAAAAATCCTTAGTATAAGAAGTCAAAAGAAGAAATACAAATAGAAATGTACAACAACAACTAAAAACAATTGAGTCAGATAGTTAAGGCACACTGAACAGCATATGCTGCAGGGTACTAATCAGCTTTTCTTCTGGATGGTTAACAGCCTAAGTTCACACATCAAAAAGTTGGAGAAATAGAAGAGCCACAAGTTCAGCCAACATTTTGGCTCTAGCCTCTCAAGATCAGCAAAGACTCAGGACATAGAAGAACCTGTACTGTAACATCATGAAACTCAGTTGTGCCCCAAATTTTCTGATCAAGGAGATTATGGAGCCACAGAGGAAGGCGATCAATGATTTATAGTGTGCCTGTGGAGAGTCAAATGGAGACAAAAGTTTCTCTCAGGCTCTCACAGAGAGCAAACTGGTCAAGCAATGGCTATGACTCCTCCACATGGTTGACACAGATGAAGGATCTACAGAGTGAGGTACAAGATTGCAAGTGAGGTGACTTGACTGACCTCATCAGATACAAAAGTTACATTTGTTACTTTATCTCAGTCTTAACCATCCAGCAGAAAAATATACAACTGAGGTATATAACGTAGGGCCATAACAATAAGCTGAATTGTAAATGGCTATAGTCAACAACTTCTTCAGATAACTCACTATTATTGTGGACTGCTGGACTGTGTGATTGTTTCGCCAAGTTCAGGAATCTACAATGGTTTAATGACAATGGAGTCCCCATCTTTGATCTAGACAAAAAAATGGGATATACAAAGGAAGAATCATGATGTGTGTGTGTATAAACAGTACAGTTAGGGTAAATATGCTGTGCTTCTGCATAATTCCATGAGAAGGAAGATTTGCAATAATAGTGGTTGGACAATATATTATGTCAGCTTCTAGCACTATGGGCAACCACTAGGAAGATAACAAGGTTGAAAGTATTAATTATTGAAACCATGCTATAATTCAGCTTTAAAAAAAATAAGTATACAGCTACATTCTCTTAACTCATTGATTAGAGACATCTGCTATAATAGTGTCTGTAAGTAGAATATCATGTATGCATCTTGTATGATAATAAACCATTACAAAAACAATTTGCAATGTCTTAATTATTGAATCTGTCCTATTAATTTGATTTGAAACTCTCTCATTGCTATTTGTTCTTCAATAAAAAAAATTTTTAAAGGCCTTTATAAGTAAATAGATGTAACTACAGACCATAATCATAAGTGAAATAGATCAGACTTGCATGTATAAACATCATATTGTCTTCCTAGTATAAAAAGATGAAAGAGTAGATAAAATCTGAAAGGTACAGTACATATTGCGAAAGGCAAAGGAACTGCTTAAAAGAAAACAACAACTTGGGGCAAAGAAGAAAAAAAAGAGGGAGAAGGAAGGAAAGAAAGAAAGAAAGAAAGAAAGAAAGAAAGAAAGAAAGAAAGAAAGAAAGAAAGAAAGAAAGAAAGAAAGAAAGAAAGAGTAGCTAGGATAATTGTACTACTGATTGCTATGAATTTATTGGAAGGAACAGTTAATGTTTAATTTCTTTGATCAATTTTGTATTTCTAAAGCTGGTAATCTGAGGAGTACATTGAAGATAGTAATATGCATTATAACAAACATTGTTTGTGTTCCCTCATCTTGTTTTGAAATTCTGTATCATTTTTAATAATCTTTATGTTACTTTTTATTCACTTTAAAGATAGAAATTGAAAAGGAAATGGATTTTTTGCTCAGAAACATAAGGAAAATATGACTTATGAGATGAAGAGCATAAAGATCTTCCTTTTTAAAATGGAAATATGAAAACCAGCCTAAGCCAAGGCCAGGTGAGTGTGTGGGAGAGTTTCCACAATCCCTTATGCCCCCTGGACCCCTCCAACCCAGTCCAGGGCCAGCCTGTGAATAAGAACTTCCTCCACGCTCTTGGGAATCCTCCAAACCCAGACCAAATCAAGAACAGCGAGTGTGTGGGAGAGATTCCATGCACCCCTGCACCTGGGGGAGCCTTCCAGACCCAGCCCAGGACTGGCTTGTGAGTGAGAACCCCCACTTCTCTCTCAGGACCCCTCCAGACCAATCCCAAGCCCAGGCGCACTGAGTGTGTGAGAGAGCTTTCACAACCCCCTTTGCCTGTTGGATCTTTACAAACCCTGCCCAGGTGCACTTGTGAGTGACTCCTTCTGTCCTGCTCTCTGGATTCCTCCAGACCCAGACCAGGCTTGGCATACAGGCCTGGGGTGAAACTCTGCAGCTGAAGTCCCTGCAGAGAGACTAGAGGCCGGAACCACCAAGCTACTCCAGGAGCAGAACAGCTCGCTAGTGGGTCAAAATAGGTTCACTTCCACAGCCTGCAGCACAAAGAAGCTAAGCACAGCAGCCAGACCCAAACCAGGCATAAATGGATGAATTCAAACTTCATAGATCTGCACCCTAATTCAGTAGGTGTTAAGGTTATAACAGCACCAAAGTTCTACACCAAAGATCAGAGGGCAGTGCTATATAAAATGACAAAGAGAAGGAGCAAAATGTAATCTCAGGCCCCAAGCCCACCCAGAAGAAGAGGCGAGTGAGGGTGTTAGTGCCTTCTGCAGAAGAAATTGAGACTCACACAGTGGAAATGTCTGAATTAATAGTGTCTGAAGTAGAGAAACAACTGCAGAAAGGTATAGAGCAACTTAAACCAGAAATAACCTCTGAAATTAAAAAAAGACATATCTGAATTAATAGTGTCTGAAGTAAAGAATCAAATGCAAGAACATATGGAGAAAAAGAGATCAGAAATAATCTCTGAAGTAAAAAAAGAAAAGATGACTATAATGAAAGAATTAATACGTGCTTCTCAAGAAGACACTGATTTAAAAAAAAGAGGAGATTAGAAAAACAATGGAATCCTTAATGAGCAATACAGGAAAGAAATAGATCCTCAAAAAGCAGAGTCAAAAAGATATAGAGGAAATTTTTTAAATTTATTTTTTATTTTATTGAAATACAAATATCAATCAGACAGTTTTAAGACAACAAGACAGATTCGATAAATTAATACATTGCAAACTGTTTTCATAATGTTTTGGTATCGTACAAGGTGCATACATGATATTATACTTACAGACATTATTATAGCAGATGTCTCTTATCAGTAAATTAAGAGTGTAGCTGTTTACTTATCTTATTTTTTATACCTGAATTATATCAAAAATTCAATAATTATTTTCCTAGTGAATGACCATAGTACTAGAAGCCAACATAATATCCTGTCCAACCACCATTAGTGTAAATCTTGCCTCTCATAGGATTATGTAGAAGCACAGCGTTATCTATCCCAACTGTACTGTCTATACACACACATCATGATTTTTTCTTTCTATACCCCTTCCTTTGTCTACACCTGTCAAAGATGGGCACTTCATTGTCATTCAACTAACTTATGTGCTTGAACTCGACAACACAATCCAGCACAGTCCAGCATTCCACAACAATAGTGAGTTATTCAAAGAAGTTGTTGACCATAGCCATTTACAGCAAAGAACAACTAAAGAATTTAATGATGATAAAGCCAGCCCTTCACAGGCTGCTGGAAGATAATATAGAGAGAGACCACAATGACCAGAACTCCATGAATGAGAGTGGAAAGAACCCACTAAACAGGACAGACAATTAAACACAGGTTACAAAGGAATAAACAACACCAGGTAAATACCATGACATACATAAGTCAGCACATTTCAATCATAACTGTCAATGTAAACAGACTTAATTCTCCAATTAAGAGAAATAGACTGGCACAGTGGATTAGGAAACAAAATGCAACAATATGCTGTATACAAGAAACACACTTAGCTCAAAAGGACATTCATAGGCTCAAAGTCAAAGGATGGAAAACAATACTATATGCCCCAGCACATCAGAAAAATGCAGGGATAGCAATTCTGTTCTCAGACAGTCTCAAATTCAAACCAAGAATGATCAAATGACACAAAGAAGGCCACTATATATTGGTTAGGGGAAAAATTCAAGAGCAAGAAGTAACACTCATAAATATTTATGCACCAAACACAGGAGCACCTAATTATGTAAGACATGAAAAACTTAATGTCTAAGAACACAATCTTACCAGGAGACCTTAACGCACCCTTATCTCAAAAAGATAGGTCAACCAGACAAAAAATTAGCAAGGAAGTAGCAGAACTGAACCAGAGCTTGGAACAAATGGACCTGGTGGAGATATAGAGGAACTTAAAATCTCAAGCACAAGCTTGCAAAACCGTTTCAGTGAAAGTGAAGATAGACTTTCACATCTTGAAGACGCCATTGCAGTTAGTGAAAAGGTAAGAAAAGATCACTTAAAAACAGATGGGATAAAAAAAAAAAAAAAAAAAACAGATGGAATGACAGACCTAGAGAGCAGGCCCAGCATGTAAGTGACAGCCCCTGGGCTGCCTGGGCCTGAAGCGACACAGAGCACAGGCCTGGCCTGTGAGTGAGGCCACCGAGGCCACCAGATTCTGAAGCAACCCAGAGAACAGGCCCAGTGTGGAACCCTTCAGCAGAACTCCTTGCACACAGACTAGAGACAAGGCATACCCAGCTGATTCAGGAGCAGAACATCTTGACAGTGTGACACAAAGGGTTCACCTGCAAGGCTGCAGCAGGGAGAAGTAGAGCACAGCAGCCAGACCCAAGCCGCACCCACCTGGAGGAGTCTGAACTTCATAGATCTGGACCTGGTGCTAAGGTAATAACTCTATCTAAGCTCTACACCGGAGGTCAAAAATCAGTGGTACACAAAATGACAAAGAACAAAAAGCAGTCTCAGACCCTGAGTCCATCCATTACCAATGCAGAAGACACTAGCATAGAGGAAGTTGGAAATCACACACCTGAAATCTCTGAAATAATAGCTTTGGAAGTAAAGAAACAACTGCAGAAAGGTATAGAAGAGATCAGATTAGAAATAATTTCTGAAGTAAAAAAATACAGTGATAACTATAATCAAAGAAGTATTTAGCACATCTAATGAATACACTGATAAAAGAAATAGAGCAGAATATAGAAATGATGGAACCCCTGAATAAGCAATATAGGAAAAAAATAGAATGTATGAAACAGATACAAAGTAATATACAGGAAATTAAAACCTCAATCACAAGCTGGCAAATCCGTCTAAGTGAAAGTGAAAATAGACTTTCTGACCTTAAAGACACCATTGCAGCTAGTGAAAAAGTAAACAAAGACCTCTTAAAAACAACTAGGATGCAGGAAAAAATATTTCAATACCTGCAAGATGATTCAAAGATAAACAATGTGAAACTAATAGGCATCAATGAGAAGGAAGGAGTCAATACAAATGATATAAAATGAATATGGATGGAAGTAATAGCAGAAAACTTCCCAAATAAGGGGCAACAATCTGACATTCAGTAACCAAAGCATATAGAACTCCAAATATCAACCCAATTAAAACCATTCCCAGACATAAATAATCAACATCCCAGAAATCCAACCCAGGAACAGTATACAAAAAGCCACTAAAGAAAAGAAATGGATGACATTTAAAAGAAAACCAATTAGAATAATGGGCGATTTCTCTTCACAGACCAGCAAGGCAAAGAGCAAAGTACTTCAAGTCTTGCAAGAAAACAAATTCCAACCCAGACTGATATACCCTGCAAAACTCTCATTCAAGTATAATGGAGAAGTGAAATACTTCCACGACAAAGAACAGCCAAAGAATTTCATGACAAAGCCACACCTACACAGACTACTAAACAATGTTCTAGAGAGGGAGCAAAATGATCACAACCCCATGAAAGAGAATGGAAAGAACCCACCAGATAGGGCAAACAAACACAGGAGAATAAGAGGTATACAGTAGTAGTCTTTCAGCTATTCTTTTGTGTACAGCAGTAAAATATTTCCATCAGCACACTCTACAAATGGACTTCTGCTGCACTGTTTGGGTCAGGTTTCTGTATGGGACTACAGGGTGGATTTCAAGGAAATAGCTGTAGCTCAGTCCCACAAGTGACACCTGGCCACCAGTAAGTGTCATGCTCGTCATCTCCACAACACTAGAATTTTATGTGATATCCTAGCCCTAAACTGTCAGAACTGATGGTCATTTATTTGTCATTCCAACATTTATCTTATGTTTTATCCTTAGTATTTCTTTTCTATCATGAAAACTTTTTTCTTAGTTCAATTGTTTTGAAACATTTAATTTTTAATTAATTAGTAGTTAATTGTCTGAATAATGCTTAATCTTAATTTTTGTTTTAAGATTTATACTATATCTTTGAATAACAATTTATCTAAAAGACATCATATGATATCTTCTCCCAGTATTAGAAACTTTGAAAAGTATATTTCTATTTTCTGTTGACTTTATGTTACTTCTTCCCTGTACACACATACACACACATATATATATATAAAAAATAGGTGTATAACCAGACATAAGATTAGGACTGTTTCATAGTAATCTTCAATGACCTTTGAAGTAAGGTTTCATCTAATATATTTTATATAGTCCTGCATAACTATCATTTTGAGAGCTCTTTATTGTTCATCCAGGAGCATACTGCAACTTCTCTTGCCTTTTGAATTATGCTCTTTGTTATTTCCTATATGCTATGTCTGGAGGTATTAAAATATTTCAGGTTTGTATAACTAGAAAATATTTTACTTTTAGTTTTCAAAGGTATGTTTGCTAAATATAAAATTCAAAGAGGATAGATCTTTTTTCTTTCAGTCCTTTAATTAGTCTAGTTTCTTACACACTTGGTCTTTTTTTTTCTTTCTAATGTGGAATAAGATACTATTTAATTTTGTTCTTCCTTAGCTAATATTTTTTATGTATATGTTTTAACCATTTTTTTCTTTATAATATGTTTTGGACAATTTCATCTTTGTGTATGGGTATGATTTTATTCAAATTTCTTGTGCAAAAGGTTCGTTTTTCTTAGAAATGTGGTATTATAAGTTGAACTAAATTCAGAAATTTTAAATCTTTAAATATTTATTGCCTAATTCTTTCTACTTTGAGAATTCTAATTATATGAATATAAAAAAAGAAAGGAGCAGTTAATGCTTACAATTTTTGTTTTTACTCTGATTGTTTTTCTGTCTTGAATTTCTTATAACTTCTTATGTATTATTTTTTTAAACAAAACTTACACATTTATATCTGTTAATCTG